>PVKM010001930.1:0-70666 GCA_004027735.1 Carollia perspicillata
CCCTCTCCCTCTCCCTCTCCCTCTCCCTCTCTGTCTCCTTTCTCCCCTCTCTCTAAAATCAATAAGTAATGAAGTTAGAAAATTCTTCAGTTTGGTACAGTTTAGACTCTTGAAAACATAACGTTTCACTGTCTCAGAAGCTTTTATCAGTCTGAAATTTGGAACTAAAGTCTAATCAAAGTACATATGAACTGCTTTAGGCCTGAAGGCTGAACTGTTAAGAGTTAGGTAAATGTAAATATGTATTAATAGTTCAACCTCACACTGATAATAATTTCTAAACTCCAGCTATCTGGAGAAACTGATAAAAAGATGCTCTGTTCTTAGTATGCTTCCCAGTGGGCAGAAGCCAAGCTCATTGTCAAAGTCCCTTTTGTCTTGTATGTCATCAGCATCAATGCTTGAAAAGTTATCTGAATGGGGAGACATCTCTCAAATATGTTGCCTACTTGTTGCTATTGCTCAAACAACCTCATGGAGGAGGCAGCGTTTAACATACTCTTCAGTTTGTTGATAACTCTGAAATCCCTTTGAAAACACAAGTACACAAAAAGGACATAAATGCAAAGAATGGTGGAAACTTGATCTCTATTGACAAGACCAGTTCAGTAAATTTCTTGGAAGAGATCACAGGTGATAAACTCTCTCTTGGTATTGCAGGAAAGCAACAAAATTGGAGCCAAAATACTGCGAAATAAAATATTCAAATTATCATTGCATTCAGCAAACAGAAACTATTTTGTTATGCAGGACCTCAGCAAATCCCAGAAATCAGCAGACCAGAATGTCCACTATTCTTCAGGCTCTTAATAACTCCTTCTCCATGCCTGTACCTCCAAACCCATTAATCAAGGGAAGCCTGAATCAAAAAGTTTAGGGTGCAGTTGCTTCTCTCATGATGACAGAAGTCTTCAGGAGCAAGTTAGACAAATGCTCATATTTCACCCAGGAACAGCTGCCCATTTTCCCTGAACTTCCCACATGCTATACAGAGCTCACTGGCTCCAAGAGTACGACCTAGATAAGATGAGCTCCATGAACCTTCTCTTCTGCTCCCACACATTTCATTTCTTATTTTTTGGAAACAAATCTTTCTTATCATCATGGGAGATTTTTTGCCCACAAAAATGTGAAGAACAATAATTTCCTGTTTACCACCTGAAATCTACTTTTCTAGTGATTATTCTAAAGCTTATGTCAAGTTATTCTGGAAACCAAAGTGCTCATTGTGTTCTTCAGAAAATGCAGGCAGATTTTTGGCATTTAATAATTTGCTGAAAATTATGCCTTCAATGGCTGGATTTGGAGCGATATTTTGGAATATAAGATGAATTATTTCTAAACCTTTACGGTTTCCATTTGGAACAAGTAAAAATTGAAAGATTCCCATGTCACAGTTAAACCAGAAAAAGACAGCAACTTTAGATCATAAAATTTGATAATTGATGGCAAGGAAAACTTAAGGGTTCTAATCCTGGCTGCTGAATCCCAGAACTAAGACATTGCTGAAAGCAAATTGGTAAACAGTTTGTCTGCCTTTGAAATTAATTAGGCAATAATATTGGCAATGCTTTACTACTTTCTCTGCCTTTCAATCCTATGGCATCTCCTTTCTGACCATGTGCATACTGTCCACTAAGCCAATTGCACAGAATTTAAAATTTTGTCATAGCAGCACTCCAAGTCAAGGGATCACTAAATGATGACTCAAAATAAGGAACTCAAAAATGTGTAAGCTTTGATAAAATTGATGATTATAGTATAGAATGTGCTGCAGACTGTATTTTAAAAACCTATATATGGTGATAAATTTGTAATCTATAAAATCAGAATGTGGGGAAAGCAAGAAGGGGAGGTTTTAGAATGTGGACTCAAACTGGCCGAAACAAATTGGTTGATATCTTAAACTGGTAACCTGTTGTTCCACTGGTATATTCTTCAGGATGGTTCCACTAAAGTTTTATTTTCAAAATATTTACTTCACATTATTGTACATAAGTTATCACCTGTCAATGTTCCAAATGTATCTTACCTAAAAATTAGTGAATGCCCTAACTTGGATGGTTTTTGAAGTCTATACATTTGATATTGTTATATCTCTTAGCATAGAGGATGAAGAAAGGCTGTACGTTGTTGCTTGGAAGTCAATACACTTAGACCAAGTTTATATTTGCATTGTCAGTATCGCAAATGAATGAAAAAACATGCTATTGGATTTTGTTCTCCATTCCCTTCCCTTCAGTTCCCTTGCCTTGCTTTGCCTTGCCTTTCCTCTTTTTTTTTTTTTTTTTGATACAGCTTGTACCAGGACCGAAAACCTCAATTTATGTTCCTGACAGTGGGGACTTTTAAAAATGTCTACATTCTTTCTAATAAACTGTTGGAAGACTTTAAAAAAATCTTCATTGCATGGAATCAGTTTATAGCAAAGTTAAACTTATGACTAATAAAAAACAAAGACTCAAATATATTAATGATGTTTATAATCTTTTGATTTTATGCTATTGGGCTTTTTCAGGAACAAGTATTTCTTGAGTTTTTTTTTAATTTGAGGTTTATCACTTCTTCAGTTTCCCCCTCTCCTTCCTTTCATCCTTCTTTACGTTTTTGTTTCCTTCCTCCCTCTATAAATCATCTACTTTGCACTGGCTGGTATGGCTCAGTGGATTGAGCACCAGCCTGTGAACCAGAGGGTTGCCAGTTTGATTCCTAGTCAGGGCACATGCGTGGGTTGTAGGCCAGGTTGGGCGCTCAGTAGCGGGTGCATGAGAGGCAACCATACATTGATGTTTCTTTCCCTCCCTTTCTCCTTCCCTTCCCTTCTCTCTAAAAATAAATAAATAAAAATTTTAAAAAATAAATTATCTATTTGTTCATTTGTCTATCCATATCAACCATCCATCCATCCATCCATCATCTATCTTTCTATATTGTAGATACTAATAAAGAGGTCTGCAAAGTTATGCACCAAATGTTATAGCTATTTTTAAACCTGGATTATGAAATTGGAGGTAATTTATTTCCTTCTTTGTATTTTTAGTACTGCTCCAACTTTTTATAATGTACTACTCTCATTTCTACTTTAAAAATGTAATTAGACACAGATTCTACTTTTGAGAACTCACGGTTTATGAGAAGTTAGGCCTAGTGTTTCCAGCGGATCTGTGAATTTCTTACCTGCCTAAGCAGCAGTCTCCCAATTACAGATCTATTAACAATAACCAAAATGCTTACAGCTAGGCTTAATGACTGAGCTTTGACCCTTTGAGTTTAGACAGTCTAGATTCCAAAGGAGATGTTCAAATGCAGAACCTTCAAAGAGTCATATCCTGGCATTACTAGGCTTTAGAATTTTCCCTATGTCTTACACACATGCACACACACACACACTTCATTGTTGAATTTTTGTGTGACCTTGGCCATGTTATTTATGCTTCTGTGCCTTGATTTCTTCATTTGCAAAAGAAGAATATTTGTACTTGTCCTGCTTAGTGCTTTGAACTTTTAAAGGGGAAAGATGATAATGTAAGACTGCTTAGTATTATTTTCACCACCAAGGCTTCTATGATACACTGAAGATACTAATTTGATAGGAAGGCTAGAGCCTCTTTACTTTTCTTTTAAAATCAAACTTTTCTAATAGGCTCTAGGGATTCTTACTACCAAGTAAGAATTTAACTGGCAGTGATCTCACCTTTAACAGGAACCTAAGCAACAAAACAAACAAGCAAGCAAAATATAACCAAAGACATTGAAATAGAAAATGGGATGACAGTAACCTGAGGGGAGAGGGGAGGGAATTTCAGGGGAAAAGGGAGGGGATTATAGGAACAAGTATAAAGGACACATGGACAAAAACTAAGGGGGGTGGAAATGGGAGGGAGGTGGGGAGCGCTGGGGGGTGGACTGGGATGAGAGTAAGAGACAGAAAAATGTACTTGAATAGCAATTAAAATAAAAAAATAATGTTGTCAGGGTTAAAAAAAAAGAATTTAACTGGCAAGACACCAGGTAACATAAACCTTTACTAATTCTTTTCAAAGGGAACAAAGTCAATAAACTTACCTTAAAAATAATTTATAGGCCCCTTATACACTGAATTTCTCCTGCTCTTGAATATATATTCTCCTTTATTTTTTTTCTCATATTACTAGTAGGCTAAGAAACCAGCATTTGGCTGCAACTAAACTTACATGGCCAGACAAACAGAGTAAACAGATAATAGAAAACAGAAAAGAAAATCTTTCTGGCTGTGTTACTTTCCATGTTTCCTTCAGCTCTGTTTTGATGCCTTTATTTTTTTAAAGATTTTATTTTATTTATTTTTAGACAGAGGGGAAGGGAGGGAGAGAAACATCAATGTGTAGTTGCCTCCCTTGCTCCCTCAACTGGGGACCTGGTCCACAACCCAGGCATATGCGCTGACTGGGAATGAAATCAGCAACCCTTTGGTTTGCAGGCCAGCACTCAATTCACTGAGCCACACCAGCCAGGAGTGTTTTGATGTCTGTAGAGCCTGCCTATGGGACAGTGGTTATTATTTGGCTCCACTGAGACTGTTTCTTCCAGGTTACTATGTGGTAGTGCTGGCTCTCTAGTAGAGCTATCAGGAGACAGTGTGTGTGTCAGTTTACTAACTTCCAAATGACCTAAATTCAGAGAGTCAAAATGCATTCATTTTCCCCCTTTTTGGCTTATACATGAAATCTTAGAATACTCATTAAAATTTGAAACAGCACTGTCTAACAGAAATATAACATGTGCCACATATGTCATTTTAAATTTTCTAGTAACCATATTGAAAAAATAAACAGGTGATTACTTTTTATTTTAATAATACATTTTATTTAATCCAGAATATCTAAAATATTATCATTTGAACATGTGTTCAATATAAAACATTATTAATTCTTTTTTGTACTAAGCTTTTGGAATCTGGTATATACTTTACTAGATTTCAAAATAAAATGAATTAAATTAAACCAAATAAAATTAGCAAGTTAAAAAAAAAAGAGCCTAAGGAGGCCAATGACATGAACTGTCCATTTTGTTGTATTAAGGGCTATTGAGGGACATTGAACCATTTTATTTCATTCTTAATCCAGAAATTTAAAAAAGAAACATTAAGGCTGCTTATTCTCATAACACAACTGGAACTCTGTGTCATAGTAGATAAATATCTCACTTTTATTTCACTTTTTCATTGCAAATTATAAACCAATACGGTTAGAAAACATTTCTGTATGTATGACTTTCTGCTTAGGCAGAAAAAGAAAGTAAAAATATATATTTAAGGATGACTTAGGTAGAATAGGTGTTTTGGCAGTTGAAGGTTGTCATTATTATACCTAATGACGTTGATCATTTGGATTAGAAAGGATGACAGTCCATCTAAAAACAATAGGTTGTTTTTAAGCTGCTACCTCTTTTTCTAAGTCCTGTTGCTATTTTAGGGACCTCATGTTTCTCTCATATTGTTTCCAGGCACTTCTCCCAGATCATTGTTGATATCTTGTTTATGTATCCAGGCTGTAGCTAAGGTTTCTTGACTCTAGAACTCTGGAAGGAAAGCAATTAAAAATAAGTTAGAAGAATAAATGAAGTTAAAATTTTATCATGGCACATAAGAACCTATCTGATATCCTCCTACCAACCATCTGACTCAGTTCACTTTAGTCTGGATGCTCTGGCTTCTAGTATGCCAAGTTTTTTCCTATCCCAGGACTTTTGTACTTTGAGTCAGATTAAAGATGGCCACATATTCTTTGACATTCCTTCCATGGAGAAGAGGTAGATGTAAGTCCAGTTTGGGGGCATAGGCCTTAAGACACTGGCAGATTCCACTTCTCCCTTGGAAAAATAACTTTTGGAACAGTGAGTTACACCATGTATGAAGTTCAAATACCTTAGACCACCATGTGAGAAAGGCCAGATGTAAGCACTCTGGTCACCAGTCCCAGCTGCATCCAGCCTTTCAGCCATTCTTATCAAGGCACTAGACTTGGGAGTGAACTTGTCTTAGACCTCCAGCACAACTGAGCCTTCAAGTGACTCCAGCCCCAGTCACTCTCTGATGCAGCCACATGGAGTGACTTCAAGCAAGAATTGTTCAACTGAGCCCAGTCAACCCATAGAACTATGAAAGATAATAATAGATTAATCTTTTAAGACATGGGGTTATTTCTTTATATAGCAATAGATAACCAAAACATGCTTGTATTCCCTCTACTTTGAATGCTCTTTCTTGTCTTAACTCAAACATCTGCTCCTCAGAGAGCTCTTCCTTGATAACATGATATCTTACAAAGTAGCTCCACTCTAACCTGCTATTCTCCATCTCTAAGTCATCACTTCTCTGCCTGAATGTGTTTTCGTAGTACTTACAAATGTCTAACATTATATCATATTTGTTTTTCATATGCTTTCTCCTAGTAGAATGTAAACTCCATGAGGGCAATTTTTTTCTATTTTGTACCCTATGGTATTTCCAGCACTAGGAAAAGGACCTGGCATACAGTGTGCTTTAGGTAAATGTTTCCTGCATGAATGACTGAAAGAATATGCCATTACCTCTTTGTGAGCCTGTCCTTATAGAGCACAATTGGGTAGACCTTTATTTGGTATTACTTTTAGAGGCAAAACTAAAATATTTTGTTATAAGTAATATAGCACTATAGGAAAAAAGGTACTTAACTTAGATAATGTCAATAAGCCAGTCCCCTCATTTCAATACATTACACCACCAGCTACCACCAAAATTCCATAACAGAAGACTACTCCCTTTGTCCACAATTAAGTTACAAATAAACTTACAAGTACAGAGGCAAACAAAACATACAAAAATCCTTGACCTCCTGGAGTTTATGCCTTAGCTGTGGCAGGGGGGGAACAGGCAGTAAACAAACAAAATATATACAAAAAAATTATATACCTAAGATAGAATTGCAATTTACCATGTTTAATTTTATATTCCTTTCCACTTATATTAACAAGTGTAATCAAGAAACATGGCAAAATGCAAAATAAAAATGGTATAAAATACAGATTTTCTTAAGATGAAGTTAATTCAGGTGTACCAAACATTCACATATTACTTTGCCTAAAATGTAAAAATGCTCATTTTAATTTAATACTGTAAACACTAATGTATATATGAGTTGATTTTCAAATACATTTTGGGGTTATAACCCCATTAACCACCAATTTGTTGAATTATGCAAAAGGCTTTGGCTTTCAAAATCTGTTAGAATTCTCATGTCTACAAAGGGTTTGAACTTTTGAGTTAGACCTATTAAATCTCCCATATACACTAAAGCAATGTGTAATGAAACATTTCAGCAATGTTTAAAAAGTAACAATTATCCTGACTATCATAGAAAATGGGGGATGCAGAGATTTGAGAGAGTAGTATCCAAATTCAAATAGAATAATCAGGTAGGGCCTCACTGAGGAGGTGACATTTCACAAAAAAACTAACTCTCATCAGTAGGGTTTGCATGGTATAAATACTTCGCCATGGCTCATGTCAACCTACCAACTTATTGTTACTGAATGAAGAATTGGGAAGAGAAGAACACAATCAATTGGTCTCATGAGCCAGTATGAATGAGCTCCAGCACAACACTGGAAGGTCAGACAGGTAACATCCAGCACTAGATGGCAGAGGGTCTACAGACAGTTATAAGAACATAAGCTTTTACTCTGGATGTTATGGGAACCCACTGAAAGGTTTTAATAGAGAACTAACATGATCTGACTTGTTTTAAAAGTAATATTCCACAGAAGTTTGCTCATGAGTTAATAGTCTGTGTGTATGCATGGGCACACACAAATGCATGAATATGTATATATTTCTGTTTTATGGATGTCAGTTCACCCCAAACATCACACCTTTTCCTATTAAGCCTGATTATCTTTCTTCATTCTGGCATTTAACCAAAAACCTGCTGAAAAAAGATATCATATATTATCATGATTTTAGAGTATCTGATTCATTCAACCCTAGAAATTCTCACAAAACTTAAATTTAGCACATGTTGTGAATCCTTAAGTTGTCATCGCAATTATTTATATAACTTCATTTCATTAATTGGTGATGATAGTATTCGTAAGATCTTGCTCTGTTTTCCAGGTCCAAAGCTCATAGTATTCTATTCGAACTGATATATGTACATTTGGAAAAGATAAGTGATATCATCAGATATTTAATAATTTTGAAGAGGGACATTTTGAAACTACCCTAAGACCATCTTGCATTTCTCAGTACCATGGTCATCATTTAAACCTACATTAGGTCAGTATAAGTTAACTAGCACGCTCTGGCTTGCTTTGGAATTTACAGCAATCATATGAAACAATATTCCTGAATGGAATTTTAAAATTGAAGCTATGCATAAGAATGGTATTGGTGGTATTTTAGGAACATTTTAAGTTAATAGATTAATTTCGAGTGAGTCTAAATGAAACAGATAAAAAAACACTTGTATAGTAACAGACTTCCTGTACATAAATACACAGGCTTGATAATGGAAAAGGTGAGGCAGTTGAATATAATGCCAAGAAGGAAAAAAGAGATAAATGCTTATAAATTGAAGAGATTCCATGAATTATTATACAGTCCATCTTAAAGAGTATCTCTCCTCACTATGAAAGAAATAGGCTGAAAGTTGCATGGTAATTATCATAGCAAAGCTCCTCATAGCCTTGAAAAATATGTTATTAAGTGTATTTTGTGTGGGGGGAAGTCAAAATATAAAACAACCAGTCTTTATTTAATAATATAAAGATTAGGATCATAGGTTTATAACCAAGAGACCTAGATTTGACTTCCTAAATGTAGAAGTGAGAGGATTAAATAATACAATAGGTAGTTACAGAATAGTCTTGGGGATGTAAAATACAGTATACGAAATGGAGTAGCCAAAGAGCTTGTATGCATGTCCCATAGACATGAGCAATGGTGAGGGAATTGCCTGAGGGAGTGGGGGATGCTGGATGGAGGGGGGCAAAGGAGAAAAATTGGGACAAATATAATAGCATAATCATCAATAAAATATAATTGAAAAAACAGAAGTGACTCTTCCCTAAGTCAACACAATTTTACCGCAAGGGATCAATATTTCTAGCAGTAAAGCTCCCTTTGGGGCCAAGGAAACTTTTCTATTTACGCATAAAGTTTCCTTTGCCTTATTTCAAAGTGGAGTTCTTATTTCAAAGCATTGAATTTCTTTGGGAGGAATCTTCCAACTCAGTGAATCATCATTTTTGTTTGTATGATTAGAGAAAGTAAACATTTTCTCCAAACAATATATAGAGTGAAAAGTTGGTATGTGTACCAGCATTAATCAGCAAACAATTATGTAACTGGGTGAGTTATTTAATGGAGAGTAGAATACCTATTGTACTGGATACATTAAGGACATGAATTTTCATCTTATGAGAACCTCTCTGTAGAGAAAGGTAGACTAACTCTGGAGTCATGGGCCTCTGTTAACACCTTGGCTTTCAGTAAATGCACCATGGATCCTGGACGTGTAATTTACTACTTCAAAGAAGCCTAAATTTCTAGTCTGTAAAGTAGGACTGTTAATTTCTACCTCCTAGTGTTGTCATGAAAATTAAATATGATAATATATAAAAATGACTTTATAAATATCAGGTAACTTCACTATTTTTATAATTATTATGTGGTAGAGAAACCCTCTAGGAGGAGATTTTATATATATATATATATATATATAGTGTGTGTGTGTGTGTGTGTGTGTGTGTGTGTGTGTGTTTTACAATATTTCCACTTAGATCATCACATATTGTAAGATTTCAAAATGATAGTCTGGTAACCCAAAGATGATAATAACTGACATCTGAAGAAAACCCCATTTTGAGAAAAATCCTTTATTTTAGAAGTACTAATGCTTCTCCCCAACTCCTCTATATTGTACTATGTCCGTACCCAGTTTCCAAAGAGGTTTTCCATCTTCTCATTATTCTATATAGTTTAGGGACATCAAAAGCATTTGGATATCTTTGAAAGACTAGGATGCACCTGTTGTCCTGAACCTGTGACCTCAGTGCGGCTATAGTTGGGGTAGGAAAATGGTGCAGTTGTTTGGGATTAACTGAGCTGCTTTCTGAGACTGTGGTTCAGGGCCCAGGATGGTAGGTTCAGAGAGGGCTTGACAGAGAATGTGACTTGCTGAGCACTTTTCCTGACAAGGAGGTGATAGGGTGAGCAGTGGGAGATTAATTTTTCTGTTGGTAAATCCCAGCATGCAGAGTGATGTATGGGCAGGAAGCCTTGCACCTTCTGTTACAAGTCATCCAAGGGATTTCTCTAGAGGGCCCAAAGAACCTCTTTTCATGGGAGGCTCAAGACGTGTTTATAAAGAGGCATTGTGGTATTTATTAAAAAATAATAATACCCTTATAAACACTTTACATATAATATCTCATTTAATCCTCACCTCAGCCCTGTGCCTTTGCCCACATTTAATAGATGATGAAAGTGTCAGAGATGTAAAGTAATTTACCTAAGGTGATACAATTAGTATGTGCCAAAGCTCTCAACCTTTAAGTGACAGTTGGCAGTACCTTTTGTGGAAAGAACAGTATAGGGACAGTAATGATAATATTAGTCAGTATTTACACATTTACTATATGCAAGGGAAGGTGCTCTTTTAAGAGTGCATGTGCGTCATCTCACTGATCGCTGGCAATGACATCATGATAATAATTATTCTGTTTACATTATACAGAGACCTAGCAGTTGAAGTTGTTTGCTTGTATTCACAGTGTTACCTAGTGTTGTGTTGAACATCACAAGTTGTGCCCTCACTTCTGTTGTAGGCAGTTAAGCAAACCTGAGCAGAGCAAAGACAATAACCCAGGTATGGAAGGTCCCAGGGCAGAATGCCTCAGGTGCTTAGCAGTGGTCAAAACTGTGAAAACAAGGTTCTCACCTTCAAGGTAACCTTTCCTGCCCTAGCATATTGCTGGTCATGCACTTTAGGCCCTGTGATCTTTATATCAATGGTCATGTAGTTTAGACCCCTCTCTTACCTTTTCTCCCCTGGCATATTGCTAGTCATGAGGGTTAAACCCCCTTAAAGGAGGATGGAACAAGGGGGCCAGAGAAGCCCCCTGGACAACGAAGTTCTGATCCATATCAGATACATCTGGGCCTCAGTTGTGTTTCATCTCCAGGCCCAGAAAAGCAGCAAAACCAGACAAGTGACATCTTGGCTGCCTCAGGTCCAGCTTCATTAACTAATGACCCCCTGCCCTGGCACTACTAACCAATTAGTGGTGACCATCACCCTGAAAGGACACACCTGTAAAGCTGATGAATATTCTGTTGGGATCCTCCCCTGGGATCTCCCCTAAAATTGACACCCTTAAAAGCCCTTAGGATGGAGGACCCAGGGTTCTCTCCCTTCCAGGAGCAAAGCCCTGTGCCTTTCCCCTCTCCATGCTCTTCTCCCCAGGCATGCTACCTTTCCTTTTTTTTCTCTTAAGCTTCTAGGACCCTTCTTTTGCCTCTGCAACTTGTTTTCTGAGCTCTTTTCTTCTAAAACTTACTTCTTCTACCTCTGTGACTTTTTTCACTGTTGTTCAAGTACAGTTGTCTCCATTTTCATCCCACTATGCCCCCCAACCCACCCATCTCCTCCTCTTACCCTTGAACCTACCCCTTTTGGTTTTGTCCATATACTTTCTCTTATAGTTTGATTTTTGACTCTGAATTCTTTCTTAGCCAGCACTCAAGCACTGAGGTTGATGAACCAAGGTCCGGTCTGATCCCACTAGTCTAACTTCTGGTGCCATTTTTGCCACCACCAACACTTCTAATCACATGTATAGATGGAAAAATGGATATTTTCCAATGATTTCTGATGTTTAAACATTCCAAAATAAGGGTTTGCAATGATCATGGTTAAGCTGAGTGTTTGGTTTTATTTCTTTACTGTCCTACATCAATCACCTAAAATTCATTTTACATCTTAATATGATCTATTTTTAATAACAATACTTCTGCATCAAATTTGTGTATTTTTCTTTCCATACCAACTGGTTTTTTAACTCTGGACACCAAATGGGTGTCCTACAATTCAATTCATTTTTGACACTAACTAACCACAGTTAATGTAGACTCCTCAAGTTAAGGACTCAGTCCCACGAAACTACTCTCACTTCAGATGCGAGTCACAAATTCCAGGCCTCCCATACTTCTGACTGACCAGCTATAAGTCGGATGTTCCCATGACACACTCCTTAGGTTCAAAAATTAACTAGAACAGCTCACAGAACACAGGAAAAAAAACAGTTTACTTACTATTACTGGTTTATTATGTAGGATACAGATGAACAGCCTGATGAAGGTTTATAGGATGAGGTCCTGAAAGTTTCTGAGCACAGGAGCTTCTGTTTCTATAGAGTCTGTAGAAAGGACAGCATATGGACATTAATAATAATATCACTCAGTATTTACACATTTACTATGTGCACTACCCTCCAGGCATGTGGATGCATTCTTGTTCACCAACCTGGAAACTCTCTAAACACCTTCTTTAGGGGTTTTTATAGAGGTTTAATTATGTAGACAATAATCGATAAAGTCATTCAACATTGGTGATTAAATCTATCTCCAGCCTTCTCATACTCTTCCTATAGGTCCAGGGATGGGTTAAACATGCCAAGTTTCTAATCATGTCTTTGGTTCTTCTGGCAATCCTGAAGCTATCTAGAGGTCCACAAAGAGTCACCTCATTAGAATAAACTCAAGTAGAGTTGAAAGGGGCTGGTAATAAATAATAAAAGACCCTTCTCTCACTGCTATCACTTAGGAAATTCCAAAGATTTTGGAATCTTTGTACCAGGAACTGGAGACAAAGACCAATTACGTATTATCACAATATTGCACTTATGTAGTAAAATTTTTCCCAACCATAACATATCTATATAGGCATGTAATTTTACAACTCTTTAATGATGGTTATTTTAACAAGCACTTTATCTATATTTTTGTCTATGAAAAACCACATTAGATATATTAATTAAACTGGAATATTAGAGCTGAGAAAACTGTCTTTTGTGTTAATTATTTATGGAGTATTTTATGAAGTCTTTTAGTGAGACTAAAGTGTTATTTCCTCTAATTTAAGATTATGTGTAAGCTGATGCAGCTGTCAGAGAATGTTAAAATGTATGGAAGAGAATATTTTAATACTTAGACTTATTTAAAATTCATTGGAGTTTGGAGATCATGTGGATTTTAACTCCAAGTTCTTTTCTTAAATAACTCAAAATTATATCATAAGAGATTTTTTAAACGTCCTTGGAGACATTTTTAAGATGGCACATTTACTCTTGCTCCTGGCAAAAACTTTTACATGAACATTAATGGGATTTTAAAATTATCATCTATAATGTAAAAATTAGCTTTGCCTTGTAGGCCTTACATTTGATTACAGACTCTCTCAATTCCCTGCTTTCAGTCTGAGTATGCTTGTAATAGCAATACAGCTATTGCTGTATTTGCCATTTTCATTAGTAGTCAGTGAGGATCATGGAGAAAAAGAAGATTATGAACTCCCCAGTAATCCTCCTAAAATAAAACACTCCCATTCTCTTATGCCTGGGGTCTACAAGTTTTTCATGAGGTTTGAGCCACCCCAGAGCTCTGGGATTAAGATTATTTCCACATTGCTGCAATCTGTTGTGCTCATTCCAGTGAATGGCTGTTGTGGTGTTGCTCCCAAAGAAGCTGACCCTTGGATAGAGATTAGCATGCAGGAGGGTTATTAGGGGGTACTCCTGAGACCAACAGCTGTGGACAGGAGGGGAAAGAAGCAGGAGCTAGTGAAAGGAGTAGTCAAATTGTAATGTAATTTCAATGGAAGTCTCAGACAACCCTGCAAGGATTTCTGAAGATGAACGCTCACATCAGTCAGGCAGTCATTGGGCTTGTTGCATAGAGAAGGTGGCCTAGCCTTGGGAAAAGTAGTTTTTCTGCAGCTAGGGTACTATCTGAAGGGGCTAAGAACCAAGGGTTTCCTGCCAGGAACACTCCCGCCAGCTGAAGAAATAAGTCCCTTATTTCTGAATGAGGATGTGGGCTAGCTTTTCACAGCATCCACCATATTGACCACTTGGGTAGTCCAAGTGGTAGTCTTATCTTTAGTGGTTTTAGGCGAGCCTTACTTATTGGGGCTTCTGTAGCCCTTGCCACTTGGCTAATGATATGGCTCATGATGAAGAGGTATAGCAGTGGAAGAGGTATAGCAGTGTCTGGGATAAGATAGATGCAGTCATGAGTCTTGCTGACTGTGCTCTTTGTGAAATAGCTCCCTATACCCAAAGACTGGAGGTTCCACTAAGGAGCTTTGCAATGCACAGCCATGTAACCAGGTAATGGTCATGAAGCCAGCCATGTGCCATGCTTTAATTATGATGCTATCATTCTCTGTTTCTATGGAGCTGCCTCTTCAGCTGGGCTTCAAAAGTCCTTGACCCTGGGACTATGTCTTATTTTATTTTTGTATCTCCAGAGCATCACATAATGCCTGTCTCACACCTCATGGTTAATATGTTTTTACTTAGTGAAAGAAGAAATAGCCCAAGTGTTAGTAACACTTAGAAGTATGATGCCTAGTGATTTTTTCCTGGGTCTGTCTAAGCCAATCTGTGACATAATTTTGATTCTCTGCATTGTTTAGCTAAATACAGTGTTAGGTCTCATTTGATAGTTATCTTTTCATTTGTCTCTCTGCCTAGGGCTTTAAAAGTCACAATTACATTTAGGCAGACTGAGTGGGATGACTATGAATCTGGCCATATTTGTGCCTGTTGTTGTCTGTGCACCAGTGACCATTCAGATCTGGGATCTCCTGATGTATGAGATGTGATATGAGTTGAGAAACTAGCTTGACTTTAACTACAGCTGAATTTGAAAACCTCTCATTAGCTGTGTGATTCCGGGAAGGTTGTCCACCAACAGATGGATAGATAAATAGAATGTGGTATATTCATACAATGAAATATTATTCAGCCTTAAAAATGAAATGTTGATACATGCTACAAAATAGGTGAATGTGCAAAACATTATGCTAAGTGTAATAATTAGGACACAAAATCCACTTACATGAGATACCAGAATAGGCAAATTCAGAGAGCCAGAAAGTAGAATAGAGGTTTCCAGGAGTTAATGGGAAAGGGAAATGAATTAGTGTTTAATGGATATGAAATTTCAATTTAGAATGATGAAAAGTTCTGAAAAAGAATAGTAGTGATGGTTGCATGACATTGTGAATATACTTAATGGTACTGATTGTACATAAAGATGATTAAATGGTAATTTTATGTTATGCATATGTATTTTGCTGCAATAAAAATGGATTGATTTTATGGTATGTGAATTATATCTAAATAAAGTTGTCATTAAAAGATAGGGTTTATTAACACTACCTATTCCCCAAAAGATTTGTGAGAATTAAGAATAGCAGGACAACTGTAACTGAGCAACAATAAAATGAAATAAACACAAAAAAATAATGATATATGAGAACTACCATGTATATGGTAAGTGCTTACTAAAAGGTAGTTGTTACTAAGCATGACATACAAATTAAGTAGTTATTTTATGCAAAGGAACCCATAAGTCTAAAAGGCACTGATACTTAATGACTGGGATGTGTAGCCCATTCTCTGGCCTCTAGATGGATGCAAGAGTCTTCTCTAATGATAATCCATACACACACGTGGGTGAGAGCTATCCTTTCTCAGAATAGTTATGCTTCCCCACTGCACCTCACCTCACAGTAATAGAAGAAGAACACCTGTTTTACCCAGGTGCCTGCCTTCTCACTAGCCTGAACCCCTCTGTAGTAAGTCATAAGTGTTTTTAAGACAGACACAGTAGTGTTTCAGTTAATCACCATGGGACAGTGATCTGACTTCACAAATAAAGAACTAATAAAGAACAGCTTCCAGGTATGTGATTAAAGCATAGCTACTTTCTTGGACTCATTGCTACTTGCTATGAATCTCCTCTGTCCTCTAAATGTGGTTTTAGATTAACATAATATCAGATTTCTCTTTATGGGTGGTTGTAGATCATTTTTATTGCTCTATTATATTTCATTGTAGGAATGTAACTCAATTTATTTATCCATAGTAATGTTAATGAACATTTAACATTTCCATGCATGTGTTTTGGGAACACTTCCTTGGACATGTATCTAGAAGTAGGTCGGAAACTATGTGCATTTGGAACTTCAGTAGATAGTAGCAGAGTTTTTTATTAGAAGGGGATGAAAGTTCTGGTTACTCCTTAATTTCACTAACACTTGGTATTTACCACACTTTCTCAACCTCAAATCCCTAAACTCTTAGGGAAGGGCCCAAGATAAGCTTCAGGTACACTCTCCAGTTCTATGTACAGAAAAGTTTGTATGTGTGCACTTTACTGGAGAGATCCCATGGTTTTCAATGCATTTTCAGAGGAGCATTTGTCCTAAAGAAGAGCAATAACCACTTTTTCAAGTTTCAAGCTTTCTTATAATCCCTAGCATTTTTATAGCACAGGCTTTTATTTGAACCAAGATTTCTCCTGGAAAAGCTCAAGCATCATTCAAAGCTAGACCAGTCTGGAATTTTGCTAGTGCTGGTGCATGCTAGGTGATATGTTGGGGATGTTGAAAATTACTTCCTTAAGTAATAGGGTATTTATTAGGATATTTTAAATGCCTGTGCTATTTGATCAAATAAGCACTAACATGCCTACAAATTGAAAGAGTGAAAAAAATTGGCACAGGGAAATGGGTTTTAACTGTGGGCCTAGTGCTTTGAAAACAACCTCTTGGCATCAATGATGTGTCCTGATGGCTTGCAATGTGATATGGCTGGAAATGGCTGATATAAGCAGCAGAGGATTAAGGGCACAAAACTCTGTATCTTTCTCAACAGATTCTTATCATTTGAGGGATCTGTGTCGGCCAATTTTCAAGATTCTCTCTCCCCTGTGAAACTCAGGCCTGTCTCCCTTGGCAGGTGTATTTACAAGATATTATGAGGCTAAAGATGATAAAGATATTTATTGGGTCCTTGGGGAGAAGAGGTACAATTTTCAGTTTCCTAGTTTAAATACTTGTTTTAAGTTTTTTTCAGAAGAAATTAATTTTGACTGTTTAGAAAGCATTAAGTCAGATTCTGTCTTAGGCACTGAAGCATTCCTCTTCTAATGTTAATTCTATTTTCCTTAATCAGCTCAGGCTGCTATAACAGAATACCATATACTGGTAGCTTATAAACAACAGACATTTGTTTTGCACAGTTCTGGAGCCTGGGAACTCCAAGATGAAGGTGCCAGTAGACTGGGGACCTGACCTGCAAACCAGGCATGTGCCCTAACTGGGAATCGAACAGGTAACCCTTTGTTTTGCAGGCCCATGTTCAGTCCACTGAGCTATACCAGCCAGGGCTAGAGTCTCTTTTATAAGGGCAATGATCTCAGCCATCAGGATGCCCTCATGACTTAATCACCTTCCAAAGAACCCATCTTCAAATGCCATCACACTAGGGGTTAGGTTTCAACTTATGAATTGTGGGGGACACAAACATTTAGTCTATAGCACTATTCATCCAATCATCTGGTGCTTGTCAAATACCAATTGAATATATAACACTCTTAAGCATTATGGGAGGATGAGAATGATTCATTCCTTCCCTGAACTAGCTAGAAAGAGAAGAGATACCCATGTAGAACACCTAAAGAATAGTATCAAGATAACTTGGGAAAATGTAAGCTAATATGGTAGGAACTTCAAATGGGATGAACTTGATCTTTAGAGCACTGATCAAATGTGAGGTGAATTTCAGAAGCCTTGAAGAAAGCGAGTCTTGAATTGGGCATAGAAAGTGGTTTAAGCTTTGTAGTGATGAAGATTAGAAAGCAAAGAGCCTTTGGGAAAATGTAGCTATAATACAGTGATGAGAATGGCCTGCTGAGATGAAGGAAACTGCTTGACCAGAGCACAAAGACCGTTTTCTTAGCAGCCACCTTCTTCTGGCAACTTTGAGAACCAGGGCCAAGAGCCTGGATATGTTCCAGTGGGCAAGGACATATTATTATAGAAGAAGAGGTAGGATAAAGCTGCTTCCTTCCCATACCTTATGCAGTCTATTCCTAATCCCATCTCAAGACACTTGCTGAGGCCTCTGCCTAAAGTCTATCCCTCCACCACCCTCAGACAGTTGCATGGTTTTCTCCCTCTTCTCTTTCATCTTCTCACTCAAATACCATCTTGTAAGTGAGATATTCTCTGACCACTTTATTAAAAATTGCAATCAACCCCAAAGCACCAACACTTCTTTGCCTCTCCTACTCTCTTTTTCTTCATAGCACTTATCATCCTCTTTTCTTATTTATTTTGTTTAGTGTCTATTTTGTTAGTGTATTTTGTTTACACATATTATAATGTAAGCTCTCAAGAGAGAAAAGATTTTTTGCTGTTTTCACTCACTACTGTGTTCCAGGAACTAGGAATAATGGCAGTTACATAGGAAATTTTCAAAAACTATTTGTTGAATGAACG
The DNA here is from genome assembly GCA_004027735.1 of Carollia perspicillata. Lineage (NCBI taxonomy): Eukaryota > Metazoa > Chordata > Mammalia > Chiroptera > Phyllostomidae > Carollia > Carollia perspicillata. Next base: position 18,591 of record PVKM010001930.1, read on the forward strand.
AGTGGATGAACTGATGTAGCAGCCATTTGAGGATGGACTGGACTGCTCCTTGGCTGAGAATATAGGAAGGATAGACATAAGAAAGATCTGGCTGGTCACTGAACCCATTATTAGATTTTAGCTAGAATTTCAAGTAGTTACTGGCCCTAAATGCCTTCCAGAGAGAGACCTTTAAACCAACTTAGCAGTGGGTCATAAGAGAAGAGACCTAACTAAGGCTTAAACTCTGAAAAAGCAAAACTGAGGTTAAATTTTGTTTCCACTGCATACAAGCTGATGTACTTAAACAAGTTTATCAACCTCTCTGTGCATCAAAACTCATTTGTAAAATGAAACATACAGTTAGCGGTTTACTGACTGGATTGTTGTGACAATTCAATTATAGTCATACTTCAGTACTTGTTGGTTTCAGAAGTCATCAAACCCTGTACTCATTGCATTTTGACAAGAAAAAAAATGTTTCAGCACTTCGTACTTGCTCAGGACTCATCACACTTGCTAGAACTTGTATGAGTCATAACACCCTGCAAGAGAAAATGCTTCTTCGTTCAGTACTCATCAGTTTCAGCATCTGTCATGAGTTCCAGAATGAATTAATGATGAGTACTGAGGTACCACAGAGTACGATTTAATTAAAAATTTTAGCTCAGTGACTGACAAGTGGTGTTTAATAATTATAATTATAATTAAAAGGCTGGGAAGCTTCATGATCAAATGCATTAACCTTTGTCTGAATTTAAATCCTGCTGCTATTTAGTAGTTTTCATACATTGGGAAAATAATTATTTCATTTCTCTGTGTTTCAGTTTCTCCATCTGAAAAGGTTGTTGTGAAAATTAACAAATCAATATATGTAGAGTGCACAGAACAAGGCCTGAACAGACTAAACACTCAGTGTTAGCTATTGTTATTTGTTGTTATTATTACTCCTGCAGGGCTTTGCCTAGTTTCTCTGCTACTACCACCCCCATATTTCCCATTTCTTCCTACATAGACAATTCCAGGTCTTTAATATGCTTCACTGCTGCTGGCAGTTACCCAAAACATTGACATTGTTGTCTACCCTTTCCTCGAGCTTTGGGCATGTGATGATACAATCATTAAACAGTGTTAGTGCCAGCTCCAGGTACTTAGGAATGTGAATACATGGACGTAAAAAGAAATCTATTTGCCTAAGTGGAGCTCTCAACACTTCCTTTCTGCCTCCTCCATAAAGAAGATTAAATTTCTTTTATTCCAAACTAGAGCCCATGTGAATCAGTTCTGTTGACCTCTTGAAAGCCATCCTGAATTTACAGTGCTGTGAGAAACATCAATCAATGGGTTGCCTCTTACATGTCCTCAGTCAGGGACCTCTCACACACCTCCAACCAGGGACCTGGCCCGCAACCAAGGCATGTGCCCTAACCAGGAATCAAAACAATAACTCTTTGGTTTATAGGACAATGCCCAACCCATTGAGCCACACCACTCAGGACCACTGCTTCTCAAACTTTTACATTTCTTAAAAATTATTGAGAACTTCAAGTAAGCTTTTTGTCACATGGCTCTATATTTCACATATTAAGAATTGAAACTGATAATTTTTAATATTATCTGTTAATTATACTAAAATAACACTAACCCTATTATAAATTAAAATATTTTATGAAGAAAATAGTTTTTAAAACAAAAAGTCAAGTTGAATGACATTGATTTACATTTTTACTTATTCACATCTGGCTCGATAAGAGACAGTTGGAGTCTCTTTTATACATTAGCATTCAAGGTGTTGCAATATGTTGTTTTGGTTGAAGTATACAAAGGAAACCTTCCTTCATGTGTGGTTAGAAAGACTCTATGAGTGTGTTTTGGGGACCGTAAAGGGGTCCTTGGACCACAGTTTGAGAACTGCTCTTCTGTGCATATTATGAAGTATTATGTAATAATAATAAGAATGTGCCGAGTGAGTAAATGAACAACATTAGAAATATTTAGAATACAACATTGACTGAAAACAACAGAACGACAATAACATGTATAAAAGACCTCAATTGTACAATGTGTAAAATATATAAAAAGATGAAATAAACATGCTGAAATGTTAATAGCCATGATAGAGCTCTACTTGGTTGGATTATAAATACTTACTCTTTCTCTTATAGTTTTCTAAAATTTTCTATAAGGATAAAATATATATGTACATATGTGTGATGTGATGTATAACAGTTACATCAAGTGTAACTCCTGGGCCTTGCCTTCTTTCTACCATCAGAGAGGTCTGCCTTTAAGCTGGGATAATGTTAAACATTTATTGTGAACTTACTGTGTGCCAACAATCTATGCCAACAGGTCCTAGGCATGCAAAGATTATAATTACAACTGTAGCAGCTGCAGTAATTACAACATTTATTGACAACTTACAATATGCCAATCACTCTTCAAAGTAACTTATATGGATCAAGTCACTTCATCTTTCCAGTACCTCTATGAGTGAGTTATTGTCATCCCATTTGACACATGAGTAATCTAAGGCACAGAGACCTTAAGCAACTTAACATAGCTAGTGAGTGGCAGAGCCATGACTTGACCCAGGTAAGCTGGCTTCATGAAGCTGATGCAGTTAAATCAGTGGCAGGTGAAAGGTAAATGAAGAATTTGGAACACTGAGAAAATACCCAGCTGTTCACCTATCCAGCTGTTCATGGTAATCTGGGCATACTTTCTGGAGGAAGGTGGTAAGGCAAAGAAACATTAAATTGGAAAGATTGATATCTAGGACCCAACAAGATTATACAACTAACTTGTTCTGTGTCAATCAGCTTAGGAGAGGCAGAACTGGGCTGGGATCCATATGTCCTTTGTGGAGAGTGATCCATATGTTTCTGCTGAGTAAGTCTATATGTTGAGCTCTGATGGAGGCATATGTAGAGGTTTTTAAGAATCAGCATGTAAATTTTATGGGATGGTATGTAAATTATATCTCAATAAAGCTGTTTATTTTTTAAGCCAGCATACACCTAGCAGTCAGAAGTTGCTTCTAAATACCATTATTTTGATAAAAGGAACAAAGGTTCCTTGGAGTAATGGCAGAACCTAGGGCTGGAACAGAGAAAGTACAAGATGAGCCTGGGGAATCTTCTAGTACCAGAAATGAAGGAAGTGCTCAAGAAACAAAAGGATGGAGGAATGTCAAAAGGACACAAGAGTTCCCAATAACCACAATTAGAACAATGTAAGCAAAATAATAATAATAATAATAATAATAATAATAATAATAATAATAATAATAATATAATGATAATGCATGGATTGTAATTCAAAATATAAAGTAAATAAATATGTCTATACTGACATAAGTAAAATATTGAATAAATAAATAACGGGGGAAAGAGGCAAATCCTCTTTTGAGAAGAATTTTAAAAATTTATGTAGATACTCTCCCTCTGAAAATATTCCATATATATTCTTTGCCCTCTGAAAAGTAGAACTTATTTCCCACTGTCTCCTTTTGAAGATGTACTGAACTCAGAGACTCTCTTCCAAACAACCATACACGGAAAGGGGAAAGTACTGACTTTATAGTGGAGAAACATGGCAGGTACCACCTTAACCAAGGAATTAAGTTTACATTACCAGTGATAAGTCAGGGGTATATCCTGATGTGATGAGAATGCCTGTTGTATTCTTCCCCCAAATCCCCAAACCCTGTCTAGAAGTCAACAAAAAAAAACCTTCACACAAATACAAATTGAGGGGCATTCTACAAAATACCTGAGAAGTATTCTTCAAAACTGTCAAGGTCATGAAAAATAAGGGAAGACTGAGAAATTATCACAGACCTGAGGAGACCAAGGAAACTTGATGACTAAATGCAATGTGATATTATGCATGGGATTCTGAAACAGAAAATTACATTAGTCAACCAACTTGTACAGTCTAAATAAAATTGGAAATTTCATAAGTAGCATCAGTCTCCTAGTTTTGATAAATGTATGATGCTACCATTAGGGAACACTAGTTGACAGGTATGTGGATACTTTTTGTACTATCTCTGCAACTTCCCTCTAAATCTAATATTCTAAAATAAAAAGTATTTAAAGCATAAAGCATGATAAAAGAAAAGTCTATAGTATTGGGCAGGATGTGGAGGAAGTAGAACTCTCAGAAATTTCTGATAAAATGTGAAGTGGTAAAACCACTTTGGAAAATTTAAAACACTTAAAACTTCAAACTTTAAAACTTAAAACTTTAAAACTTAAAACATTAAACATGCACCCACCATACAGCTCAGACATTCCACTCCTAGGCATTTACCCAAGAGAAAGGAAAACATGTACACAAAAAGACCTGTACAAGAATGTTCATAGCACCTTATATACAGTAGATGAAAACAGAAACTAGTCATCAACAGGGAAGTGGATAAACAAACCATAGTATATCCATACAATGGAGTACTACTTAGCAATAAAAGGAAACAAAATGCAACATGGACAAGGCTCAAGAACATTATATGAAGCAAAAGAAGCCAGGTAAGTGTGGAATCATACATACTACAAGGTTGTATTATTTATTTGTTTTTTGTTTGTTTCTTTGTTTTTACAGAGGGGAAGCAATGGAGTAATAGAGGGAGATAAATGTCAATGTGTGATTGCCTCTCACATGCACCCTGCTGGGAACCTGGCCCACAACCCAGTCATGTGCCCTGACTGGAAATTGAACTGTCGGCCCTTCAGTTCACAGGCTGGCACTCAATCCACAGAGCCACACCAGCCAGGGCAAGATTGTATTTATTTTTAATCTAGGACAGGCAAAACCAATCTATAGTGACAGAAAACTGATCAGTGGTTGTTTGTGGCAAGAAATGGGGCAAGAATTGACTGGGAAAGAACAACAGAGAATTTCCTGGGATGATGGGAACATTTTATGTCTTTTTAAATCATTTTTATTGTTATTATATTACAATTGTTTCAATTTTCCCCCTTTTGCCTTTCTCCACCTATCCCAACCTCCCCACTCCCACAGTCAATTCCCACAGTGTTGTCCATGTGTGTGGGTCATTCATATATATTCTTTGCCTAGTCCCTTCAAAGAATATTTTATGTCTTGATTGTGCTAAATATTACAGAGGTGCATGCATGAGCCCAAACTCCCCAAATCATGCATTTAAAATGGTTTCATTTTATGTAAATTATACCTCAATAAAGTTGATTAAGAGTGTAATGGTTAATTTTATGTGTCAACTTGCCTGGTCCACTATACCTAGATATTTCTTCAAACACTATTCTAGATATTTCTGTGAAGGTTTTCTTTAATTTACTTTATTTTTTCATTTAATCAAAAATATTTTTACATTCAGTATTATTTTATATTAGTTTCAGATGTACAATATAGTGATTAGACAGTCATATACTTTACAAAGTGTTACTCTGATATTTCCAGTGCCCACCTGGCACCATGAATAGTTATTACACTATTATTGACTACATTACCTATGCTATACTTTACATCCCCATGACTATTTTCTAACTGCCAGTTTGTAGTTCTCAAGGCTTTCACCTTTTTCACCCAGTTCCCCAACCCTCTGGCAACCCTCAGTCTGCTCTTTGTATCTGACTGGTTTGTTTGTTCATTTATATTCTCTGGATTGCATGTGTAAGTAAAATCATATGGTATTTGTTTTTCTCTGACTAACTTATTTTACCAGGCATAATACCCTCTGGGTCTATCTATGCTGTCACAAATGTGAAGGTTATACATATATACCACTGCTTTTTTATCCACTCATCTATTGAGGGACACTTGGGTGGTATGAAGGCATTTTTAAAAATGAGATTAACATTTAAATCAGTAGACTCTGAATAAAGCAGATTACTTTCCATAGTGTGAGTGAGTCACACCCAAGGGAATGCTGGCAGCAAACTGTCTTTGGACTTAAATGGTAACTCTTCCCTACAGCCTGCTAGCCTACCCTATAAATTTTGAACTTTCCAAGTCTCCACAATTGCCTGAAACAATTTCTTAAAATCAATCTCTCTCTTCCTGCCCCCACATACAAACTGCTTCTGTTTCTCAGGAGAATGCTAACATAAGAAAAAATGGAAGCCTGTACAATAACTCTTCCCTGAGAACCTTTTTGGAGAGAGAAGACAAACGTGACCACAGAATTAATACAAGAATGAGCATAGATTAAGAAGTAAAAATTTCCAGTTATAAAAATAGTCGTGGGACTTCCAGCCAAGATGGAGGTGTAGGCAGATACACTTTGCCTCCTTGTACAACCAAAAGAAGGACAACAATAAATTTAAAAGCAAAAAAATGCCAGAATTGCCAGAAAACCAAACTGTATGGAAGTCCAACAACCAAAGAGTTAAAGAAGAAATATTCATACAGACTGGTAGGAGGGGTGGACACAGGCAGCCAGAGTGGAGAGGACAAGAGGCAAGGCAATGGCTGGAGGATTGGGCGAGGTGCTGGCTGGCGGAGCAGGTGGTCCCACATTCATGTGCAGATAAACTGAAAGGAACAACTGGGGAGAGAGCCAGAATGTACAACTCAGGATTCCAGTTTAGGGGAATAAAGCCTCAAAACTTCAAACTAAAAATATCTGTGGGGGTTGCAGCCAAGAAATAACTTCCAGCCTCACAGGAGAGTTCGCTGGAAAGACCAAGGTCCCACAATATACACAAACTCTCCCACCCTGGAATGAGCACCACAAGGTCCCAATTTGCTTGTGGGTAGTGCAGGAAGTGACTGAAAGCTGGCTGAGAGCTGAGCAAGCAGCATTGCTCCCTCTCAGACTCCTCCCTCATGTATAGCACCACAACACAGTGAAGTAGTTTGACCCACCCTGGTGAATACCTAAGGCTTCACCCCTTGCTACGTAACAGGCCTGCTGAGACAAATATATATATCCCAAATGAAAGAAAAGATCAAAGCTCTAGAAAAAAAATACAACTATGTGATGAAGAGATACCCAACCTATCAGACTCAGAGTTCAAAACACTGGTAATCAGGATGCTCACAGAAATGATTGAGTATAGTTACAAAATATAGGAAAAAGTGAAACCTATGAAAAGTAAAGTATAGGAAAATATACAGGGAACCAACAGTGAAGGGAAGGAAACTGGAATTCAAATGAATGATTTGGAGCAAAAGGAAGAAATAAACATTCAACTGGAACACAATGAAGAAACAAGAATTTTTTAAAAATGAGGAGAGTCTTAGAAACCTCCAGGACAACCGTAAATGTTCCAACATCTGAATCATGGGGTGCCAGAAGGACAAGAAGAAGAGCAAGAAATTGAAAACTTATTTGAACAAATAATGAAAGAGAACTACCCCAATCTGACAAAGAAAATAGACTTCCAGGAAGTCCAGGAAGCCCACAGAGTCCCAAAGAAGCTGGACCCAAACAGGAACACAAGGAACATCATAATTACATTAGCCAAGATTAAAGATAAGGAAAGACTCTTAAAAGCAGCAAGAGAAAAGGAGGCAGTTACCTACAAAAGACTGCCCATATGACTTTTAGCTAATTTCTCAAAAGAAATCTTATAGGCAAGAATGGGCTGGAAAGAAATATTTGAAGTCATGAAAGGCAAGGACCTCCATCCAAGATGACTGTATCCAGCAAAGCTATCATTTGGAATGGGAGGGCAGATAAAATGCTTCCAGATAAGGTCGAGTTAAAGGAGTTCATCATCACCAAGCCATTATTATATGAAATGTTAAAGGGACTTATCCAAGGAGAAGAAAATTAAAAATACAAACAGTTGACCTGACTGGTGTAGCTCAGTGTATTGAGCATAGGCTTGCAAACCAAAGGGTTGCCAGTTCAATTCCCAGTTAGGGCACATGCCTGGGTTGTGGGCCAGTTCGCCAATAGGGGGCACTAAAGAGGCAACCACACATTGATATTTCTCTCCCTCTCTTTCTTCCTCCCTTCCCCTCTCTCTAACAATAAATAAATAAAATCTTTAAAAAATACAAAGAGTAAAATGACAACAAAATCACAACTCTGAATAACAGAACCTAAAAATAATGAACTAAGTAAACAACTAGAACAGGAACAGATTCACAGAAATAGAGATTACATGGAGGGTTATCAGAGGAAGAGGGAGCGGGAAGGATGGAGAAAAAGGTACAGGGAATAAAAAGCATTAATGGTAGATACAAAGTAGACAGGGGAAGGTGAAGAATAATATAAAAAATGGAGAAGCCAAAGAACTTCTGCGTTTGACCCATGGACATGAACTAAGGGGGATAATGTGGGTTGGGTGGTATGCAGAGGGGAATAAAGAGCAGAAAAAATGGGACAACTGTATTAGCATAATCAATATAATATATAAAAAATAAAAATAGTCATGGGGAAGTAAAGTATAACATAGGGATTATAGTCAACAATATTGTAATAACTGTGTATGGTGTCAGATGGATACGTGACTTAACCAAGTGATCACTTTGGAAGGTATGTAAATGTCTAATCACTATGTTTGTACACCTGAAACTAATATAACTGTACACCAACTGTAATTGAAAATAAATTTTAAAAATAAATAAATCCTAAAAAAACTGAACAAACGTGAAATTTCTTTTCATTTTATGATTCAAGATTTCTGCCTACAAAAATCAATTTTAGATAAACCTTTACTGAATGATTGAGAGTTTTGAGATTCACTTAACTGGACCTTAAATTACTTTGATTCAGTTGAAAGATTACTTCTGACTCAGGATTCAAATAAACCCAAAGTGGTTTTTGTTCATGTTCCTATATTTCATGCATGGAGTTAAGACTTCCAGAAATGACTCATAGCCTATGTTATTATTTATGCTTGGAAAATGTGTTTTCTTTATCTCTGTGTTGAAGTACCCCTGCCCTGTTGGGGGAACCAGGTAGTATACATGTCCCAAGGAATGATGTGAAATTGTCTCTTTCTGCTTTGAATTTGCTGATCTGTGGGAACTTCTGAATTGAGCAAGCACATCTGATTCTTTGGGAAAGGTTTCTGGGCCCTGTTTTGTGACTCTTCCCACATATGGTTGCACCTCTGATTGGTTTTTCATCCCCTTCTACCTCATATAATGTTTATAGTTGTAATTGCTGACCCTCTAAGAACACAAATATCCTGACTTAGATATTTTCAGGTATCATTGGCAAATTAAATTAATTTAGATAACCCTACTTCTGTTCTGACATTTAAATTTTGCATGGTGAGGGTTCCAATTTCAGAGGGAAATGTTTTTATTGTGTTTATTGTGGCACTACATTTATTTAGGTAACATAATTTCATTTGAAATCTCTTTGCTAAAAAGTTAAGTAGGGCTCTAATGCTATAAAGAACTAAAACACTTGAATGTGTATCATATATTAATTACTAACATGATATTGATTGCAGACATTTACCTACTTAGCAGATTTAACTGTTTTTATGTTGTACTAAATGTTTCCTTTAAAAAATATCTTGTATCTCACAGGGCAAGTCATATAAATTCAGGGGCCCTTTCCCACCTGTGTGGAATCCAATTACCTACCTAGATCATAACAACCTTTGGAGGACAATGGATATAATGGGACAAGAGGTAAAACTTTCCAAAGCTTCTGTGACTATATTTGTATGTTTTATAATAAGTTTAGTCCTTAAAAGAAAGAAGATGCAACATATCACAAATGCCTAGCACATTGTGTGCACACAGTAACTCTTGGTAAAGATTTGTGACAAAAAGAAATAAAATTGTTTCTAACCTTTAAAAGAATGAGATTCCCAACAGACTGCTATTTGTATACCACTTGTGAGTGGGGAGAAGATTACATATTACTCACCATTCCTGGGATGATGCTTCTAATCTAGAAAATCCTCAGAACATAGCAAAATAGGATCTCTGGGTCTTTCAGTCACCACTCTGCCCAAACCAGCAAGCTATGAGAAAATATACACAAAGCTTGACCTGAAACTCCAGTTTAAACATGATTTGTTATAGCTGTTTAGTCCTTGCTAAGGAGTTGAATTTATGAATGTTCTCTCTAAATAAGTAAATTAGTAATTGATATTTGGAAATGGACTAATTACAACATAGTTTCTATTTACTATACAGGAAGTGTTATCATAAATTAAATGGATTATGTGATATATAGATCTAAAATTAAAAAGCTACACAGACAGCATTGACTTTCCAGTAAAAGTCACTATTGCGGGATTTTCTAAACTTGCATTTTCATTCTTTAAGTTAGAGTTTTTAATACTATTAAAATAGTTATTTAAAGTAGAACAGTACATTTCCCCTCTCTGAATCCTCATCTGAATGTAGATTCCCAGTGATGCCCCATGGAAGGCTCCCCTTGCAGAAGAGTGGGACCATATGACAATGAAGGAGCTGCTAGACAAGATCTGCTGGACTGAGTAAGACTCTCCATTAGACACGGGAATTTATTGTGACAGTCTTTTGGGTTTATTTAGCATACTATTCAATGAGAATGGAACAAATAGCTAATTTGTGTCTAAAACCATGCCATTTGGCCAGGTGGCATACTGAAAACTATTGTAAATGTGTCCTACCTTAAAGTGTCTATACATCAAGCTGACTTCTTTGGCAGAATCTTGCAATACAAACTGAATATTATCCCATAAATTCCTCATAACAGACCAGAAAGAGCCTCTTCCTTTGATTAGAACAGCTTCAAGATTATTAGATTGAAGATATAATTTATCAGGTTGTTGATGAGTAATGCTTTTGTGCTTCTCACTGGTGGTGAAGTGTAGGGAAAGTGCATTAGAATATGAATTTGAAACACTTTATGGGTGTAACTCTTCAAGGGTTTGAAAAAGAACTTCTAGAGAAGTTCTCTGGATAATTTACAACTATAGAGTAAATGTGGATGACTGGATAGACTGCTCTCATTTTAAATGAAAAGCATGTAGTGTTGAAAGCATGTATTCATGACCCAAACATTAAATTCTGGTTGGTAAAGCTGGGAACTATATATAAATTGTGGAGTCTATATAGAGAAACAACATAAAGGGGACTTACCCTTCATGCTTGCTTGAAGAGCAAAGAAAATAGAAAGGATTGTAAGTCCACAGATATGGTGGATTGTGATAATCAAAGAGAAATGGAAGCCAAGTTCAAGGAGATTATCCTCCCATGCTAAACAGCATGAGTAGGGAATTTGTTCGGCTCTGGGGTTGATATCTTCATTCTCTAGTCATTGGGGAGGGAAGCTGAAGCACTGCCAACTAAAAATACAAACAAATTTTTAGGAATAGAGGAATCTAAGATATGGAAATACTCAAAAGACATAAAATTTACATACTACTTAATATATAAATTCAACTTTTTAGAATTTATCTTAAATAAGGAGAGAGAAAAGAAGAGAGGGAGAAAGGCGTATTGGGAGGGATGGAGAGAAAGACAGACTCAAATAATTATTTTTAAAAGGGGCAATGTAAATGTCTAACAATAGAACATTGGTGGAATTAATTGAGGGACATCTAAATAATGGAATACCCTCAGTCTTTTAAAATCATGTTGTAGAAGAATATTTAATGTACAAGAATATTTAAAATCATGTTGTAGAAGGCTTGAAAAAATTATAATATTAAATATAGAAATGCAGGCTATCATCCAGTATGTACAATATGATATATGTTCTCATTTCTAAAAAGGAAACTCTATACCTCTATGTTCATTGCAGTGTTGTTTACAAGGGCCGTGATTTGAAAGCAGCCTATTGTCCATCAGTAGATGAGTGGATAAAAAGCTGTGGTACATTTACATGACAGAATTTTAGTTGGCCATAAAAATAAGGAAATCTTACCTTTTGTGACAGCATGGATTGACCTGGAGAACATTATGCTAAATGAAAGAAGCGAGAGAAAAACAAATTATATATGATTTCACCTACATGTGGAATCTAATGAACCAAATAAACTAATAAGCAAAATACAATCAGGGGCATAGATACAGAGAACAGACTGACAGCTTTCAGAGGTGAGGGGGGCTGAGTGAAAAAGATGAAGAAATAAAGCAAAAAGAAAAATAAAAAAATACATAGGCACAGACATCAGTATGTTAATTACCAGAGGAAAAGGTGGGTTGGGGGAGGTAGGAGACCCTAAAGGGGCAATAAGTGGTGAGGGAAGGAAACTTGACTTGGGGTGGCGAACACACAATATATTATACACATAATGAATTACAGAATCATAACCCTGGAACCTATATAATTTTATTGACCAATGTCACCCCAATAAATTCAATAAAAATGAATGAATAAAAACAAAACTGTATAAACACTGAAAAGCAATAGACACCCATAGAATGTTTTTAATGTTTAATATTACAATACAAACATTTAACCACAACTTTAGAAGTGCTTCATTAAACATCCTATTTCATGTTTTTATAATATTCTATAGAAAGTGAATACCATAACATATTTATCCATTAGCATTCTGTCGGGCATTTTGGTGACTTCTAGTTTATTATTATTAATATATAATTATCTATGATAAACCTCTTTGTATGTCTCCTATGTCTTCAATCTTTCAAAACAACAACTTCTGGAATACTAAAATTCTTTTATTGTCATGAAGTCAATGCCTATTTTTGTTATATTTGTATAACACTTATCTAATGCTATTTACTACCTGTTTGAGATTGTAATCTGTAACATATTTGATTGTAATAAAATCACAGAATTTACTTAGAAATTCTATACATTAGATTTTCAAACTATATTGGGTATTTAATTACCTGCACTTGTTTTATAAGTTATGTTATGAAAAGCTTTTAATAAATTCAGTTAGTTGTTTCCCCCAGAGAGCTTTAAACCTTCTTCAAGATAGGACTAATTATATTCTTTTGGATCATAGAGATCTGAATTTTTGTATCACAGTCCTTGGCCTAGTCCTTCCCTTAGTTGTTGGTTGGCTGACAAAATAAAGCAGTCTTAGGTATTAGGAATATATAAACACAAGATAATTTTCTAACTTTTCCTAAATAAGATATAAAAGACTATATGTGTGTGTGTGTATGTATATATTTATTTATTTCCTGGTTTTAAAGGAAGTAATCCCAAGAATTTCCATCCTATCACGATTTGAACTAAAACACAATCATATGTTCAAAGACTAATGTTGATCATTCTTTCAGTTATTTAGAAGGTGCTTTTCAGAAACACAAATTACATTTGCAATATGGTCAGCTATGTAAATATCCTTTTAAAAACCTGTAACTAGATTTCCAGCCAAGATGGAGGCTAAGGTAGAAACCCTTAGCTTCCTCACACAACCAAAAGGAGGATAACAACAAACCTAAAATCAGTGAACAACCAGAAGTGCCAGAAAATCAAACTGCATGGAACTTTGACAACCACAGAATTTAAGAAACAGTCAACCAGACCAACCAGACCGGTAAGACTGTGGATGGAGAGAAACTGTGGCAAGGCAGTAGACTGTGCAGGCGGGGGTGACTTAAGGGAAAACTGAGACTTGGAGGTGGCTGTAGACCATGGAAGTTGCTGTGGTGGGAGAAACTCCCAGTCTCAGACGAGAGTTTGATGGAAAGTAGGGCTAGAGCTAAGCAGGAGAGCTGCATTGTTCCCTCTCTGGCCCCTCCCCCACAAGCAGCACCACAGCACAACAAGGAGGGTTGCCCTTCTCTGGTGAATACCTAAGGCCCCGTCCCTTTACAACTTAACAGGTGCCCAAGACAAAGAAATAGGGACAGAATGAAAGAAAAGAGCAAAGCTTCAGAAAGAAAGCCAAGTGATGAGGAGATAGCCAATATATCTGGTGGAGAATTTAAAGCCCTGGTAATCAAAATGCTCACAGAACTGATTGAGCTTGGTTGAAAAATGAAAGAACAAATGAAAGATATCCAAAATGAAACAAAGCAAAATATTCAGGGAACCAATAGTGAAAGGAAGGAAACCAGGACTCAAATCAACAATTTGGAACAAAAGGAACAAATAAATGTCCATCCAGAACAGAATGAAGAAACAAGAATTCAAATAAATGAAGAGAGACTTTTGAGCCTCTTTGACAATTTTAAATATTCCAATATCCAAATTATAGGGGTGCCAGAAGGAGAAGAACAAGAGCAAGAAATCGAAAACTTATTTGAACAAATAATGAAGGAAAAGTTCCCCAATCTGGTGAAGGAAATAGACTTCCAGAAAGTCCAGGAAGCCCAGAGAGTCCCATAGAAGTTGGACCCAAAGAGGAACATACCAAGGCATGTACATCATCATTAAGTTACACAAGATTAAAGACAAAGGGAGAATCTTAAACGTAGCAAAAGGAAAGGAGAGAGTTACTTACAAAGGAGTGCCCATAAGACAGCTAGTTGATTTCTCAAAAGAAACCTTATAGGCAAGAAATGGCTGGAAAGAAATATTTGAAGTCATGAAAGGCAAGGACCTACATCCAAGAATACTCTATCCAGAAAAACTTTCATTTAGAATGGAAGGGCAGATAAAGTGCTTCCCAGATAAGGTCAAGTTAAAGGAGTTCATCAGCACCAAGCCCTTATTATATGAAATGTTAAAGGGACTTACCTAAGAAAAGGAAGATAAAAAATATGAGCAGTAAAACGAGAACCTCACAACTATCAACAAATGTACCTAAAAAATAAAAGAATGAAAACAAAATCTAAGCAAACAACTAGAACAGGAACAGAATCAGAGAAATGGACATCACATGGAGGGTTTTCAGGGGGAAGGGAAGAATCAAGGGGAAAGGTACAGGGAAGAAGCATTAAATAGATGGGGAGAGGTCAAAATGGTATAGGAAACAGAGAACTCAAAGAATTTTTATGTACAATCAATGGACATGAACTAAGCAGGGGTAGAAATCTGGAGGGTTGGGGAGTGCAGGGTGGAGGGGGATAAAAGGGGAAAAATTGGGAACACTGTAATAGCATAATCAATAAAATATACTTTAAGAAATAAAAAAATAATAAAAACCTATAACTAGAAAAAATGAATCAAAATTAGGCTAGTGATTATCTTTTGAGGAGCAGAAGTATGCAAGATACTCATTCTCTTTTTATTTTATGAATTTTCCAAATTTTATGTAATGTATATTTTTCCATTTAGAAAATATAATACCATTTATCTTTTAAAAAGTGAACAGGGCTAAGAATGCAAGAATACCATTGCACTATCTTTCTTGGCCTTTCATCCCTCAGATATTGTTCTTCTCATTTCTTTTCTCACTAAATCTTTCAGAGTAAATCAAATAAAAGACTAGGAATTGTGTGACCCTCCAGAGAGAATTACTTTTAGATCTCTCTCCATTTCAAATCAGGATAATTTTTTTTTCTCACCAAATTGCAGCAATAACAGCTACAATCACAGCAATAATTTTATGTTTAATATTGGCTGTCTAGCTAAGCCAGTGTTGTTTTAATTATTTATTACTCCCTTTATCTTATGCCATGTCAATTCACCTATAAATAAGAAATAAAAGAGACAGGACATCAGAAAACAACAAGGGATATTTTCACTTTGAGGTAATATTTTAAACCAATGTTTGAATATTTGCTTTAGATAGATGCCTGCCACAAATTGCTGCCGCAAATTGCCTCCACAAAGAAATGACAACTCAGTAATTTCCATCCCTTCAGTTATCATGAGGAGTCTTACGAAACTAACTCTAAATCACTTCAACATATGTATTACACTATTTGCTGACTAAATGATGGGGATTGTCACAAAAGTCCTGTCAGGCTGTTACGGCTACATTGTCAGTAACTGGTACATGTGTTAGGTATGATTCTACACACTTCCAGAGTAACAGTGCAGAGTAGGTGTGCCCCTTCATGAGTCAAATTGTCAGTTGACTAATTATAAAGCATTTTGAGGCATTTAAATCATGAGGTTTTAATCAGGTATGATGTGGTTTAAATCAGGTATGATGTGGTTTCAAGTTGTACCATTTAGTGAGTTGTGTACTACATATTAATAACCTCTCTGAGAGTTTGTGAATTAAGGAAAAAATTAAAAGTTATTTCAAAACTATTTTATAGTTATTATGACAATTCCATAAGATACTAGGTATAAAAACCATGTAGTGTGAAAGAGTTTAATAAAAGGAAGACAGTATTATTTATTCCACCCATAATCAGCAGCACTATGAGGTGTCAAATTCTGAGTTGCACATAAGCTCATTAGCAACATACAAAGTTTATGTCAAAGTCAAAGGTGACTGGTCCTTGTTAAAGATATCCCAGAGTACACATTATTGGTGAATTTCAAGGTGCATTAGATATAACTGAGTCATTGGAATTGTATGAAATCATTCACTTTCCAAAGTACCTGCAGATAGCAACTCTTGCCATGTACTTGACAACTCCAAGCAAATGTTCACCTATCTATGCTCTATTCATTGTTTTCCCCCTCATCCATCCTTTGACCTTGTCTTCCATTAGTCAGTAAAATGGCTGAATAGATAACTGTGACTAATTCTGTGTTTGGTCCAGCACTTGGTATATTCTTTGTGCATTATACATAATTTAAAAATAATGTTAAGCTGATATTTCTCATCAATCATTCATTAAATCATCAACAAGTAATTATTGAGTGCTTACCATGTTCCAAGCACTTTTATTAAAGGGGGCACTATGGTGAGCAGGAAACTTAAGGTCCATTTAATCATTGGTTGATATTCTAGAGGGGGAGACAGCAATACAAATAATGAAACAATAATTGAGGTAATTTAAGAAGGTGAAAGAGTTCTATAGATAACTCCACCATAGTGAAATGATAGAAGATGCCAGGGGTGCTGAGAATGTGGAAGTTGGTGCTCATTTTCATAGACATATAGGAGTTCATCTTTTGGCCCTGGCTGATGTGGCTCAGTGAATTGAGTGCCAGCCTGCAAACCAAAGGGTTGCCAGTTCGATTCCCAGTCAAGGGCACATGCCTGGGTTGCAGGCAAGGTCCCTGGTTGGGGGCCCATGAGAGGTAACCACACATTGATGTCTCTCTTACTCTCCTTCTCCCTCCCTTCCTCTTTCTCTAAAAATAAATAAATAGATAGATAGATAGGTAAATAAATAAATAAAGACTTTTTTTTTAAAGTTCATCTTTCTGAAGAGACATTAGAATGAGTAGAGAGTGTACAGTAAGAGATAGAGTAGGTAGGTATAGGCTACCTCACTTAGGACTTTGGAGGCCACCATAAAAGATCTGAATTTTTTTCTGGTTTTGATAGGATGCTATTGGATGGTTTTAAGCAAGGGAGTTGAATGACTTGATTTACACTTTAGAAAGGACACCAGGGAGGGGACAGAAATAAAAAGTTTCTGGCTTTGAGTGTAATAAATAGATACCAGGTAAGGACAAGTGGAGGTAGAGAGACTGGTTGGGAGGAGACAATTGCAATACTCCTGGCAACACAGGATGCTAATTTGGACTGATGAAGGTGGAGTGATGTGGGTAAAGACAATAGGACTTTCTGATGGATTGGATGAGGGGAGGGTGATGAAAAGAGAGAAATAAATATTGATTTCTAGAGGGTTAGCCTTAGCAATTGGGTGAATGATGATGCCTTTTACAGAGATGGGGATTACTGGAAAAGTAGCAAGTGTGTGGGGAAAATCATGACAGTACAGAATATAGAATACAAGTTGACCTTGAGTAAGGTTTTTTTGTTACGGGGAAAAAATCTCATATTCCCCACATTTCTGACCTCATGTTTCATAATACAGTATTCTAATAACAATTTTTGTGACTTGCTAAGTTGTTCCAAATGTAGCCAAGTAAATTTATTGCTTGAATAATTTCCATAGAATTAAAATGATGCTCCACTTTTGTGTTTGCCAATTTTGTTCTTGTTTCTTCCTGAGTAGATCTGCAAAGAAGCTTGCTACTCTCTTTGTGAACCTGTGTGTCACTGCAGAGACCCATGAAATTTCTGCTCTGTGGTTCCTCTGGTATGTGAAGCAGTGTGGGGGCACAACCAGGATCATCTCAACAACAAATGGAGGGCAGGTACCTATCCATAACCCCACCATTGTAACAGAAAACCATCACTGCCTAAATGAAAGATTGATACTGTTCTTCAGTCATCAGCAGGCATCCTTGTAGCTCCTAGGACTTTATCATGGCAGCTCAAGGTGGCTTTTGTGAGGGAGTCTGTTTGGTAGGTACCCAATGTAAGAACCCAGCAGCCAATGTAAATTTAAGATTAGGCAATTCTCTTTTATATACTTTTGCAATTTTTCATTTGGATATACACTCAATTATTATTTGATAAGCTTATAGGAGAACATTTGATGAACATAGCTTGAGCACTTCTTGGAAAAGTCAACAAAAAATCAGAAATGCATTTTTAACTTAAAACACACACACATGAGGAATTCATTCATTACTTATTTTCCCAGCATTGCATAAGACACTGTATTTGGCACAGAGGGAAGTGGACTAGAGTTCTTATATAATCTGCTTAGTAGTCATTTTCCTTTCCATTCCTTCTTAATCCATACCTACTTCCCCATATTTATTCTCATTTTTTTCTTTTCCCCTCCTTATTCTCTTCTTCCTTCTTCTTTTTAAACTTATTTGAAATAGTCTTTTAAAAAATTAACCCTGGCTGGTGTGGCTCAGTGGATTGAGTGCTGGCCTGTGAACCAAAGGGTTGCCAGTTCAATTCCCAGTCAGGGCATATGTGTGTGTTGCACGCCACGTCCCCAGTAGGATGTGCATGAGAGGCAACCACACATTGATGTTTCTCTCCCTGTCTTTCTCCTTCCCTTCTCCTCTCTTTAAAAATAAATAAATAAAATATTTGAAAAAGCAACTACACTAAAAATTTAAGAACAGATAATCGGTTCAACTGTGTACACAACCATGCAGGACATTTGAAAGCTTTACAAGGGCTCAGGAGAGATTATGCAGTGGACACAGGAGCAGCAGGCACCTGACTCAGGATGAGGTGGACAGCTTGCAACAGGAAATAGGCTGGCCTGGCAATGGGTGGGCCAAGGAAGTTCTAAGCCTGAGTAATAGGGATGAGGAAAATAGGCTCACACCAGTGGTAACCCAATTTTAGGCAATAGCTTCACCAGACTCAACAAACTATCAAAAAGATGCAGATAATACATAGAGCAAAGATAGTGACCAGACAGGTGGGACATGGGGTTAGGGTGAGGTTGTCCACCTGAGGTTGGAGCTTGAGAATCTGCATTACGTGGAACATGACAATTAGAAAATCTGTAATTTTGTAAAAATCCAGCAACCAGTAGTTAGACAATAACAGTAGAAGATGCTATTCATGATGGCAAAATCAAATTTTGTGTATCTCACAAAAAGATTTATGATGAAAACTACCAGTTTAATAATTTATAACCATTGCAATATTTTCTACATACCTCTATAATCCTTTTTTTTTTCTTTCCAGGAAAGGAAATTTGTGGGTGGATCTGGTCAAGTGAGTGAGCGGATAATGGACCTTCTTGGGGATCGAGTGAAGCTGGAGAGGCCTGTGACCCACATTGACCAGACAGGAGAAAATGTCCTTGTGGAGACCCTAAATCATGAGGTGTATGAGGTAACCAAGAGCCTTAAACTAAGGGGAAAAGACCAGAGTCTCATAGATAATCAAAGCTTAAATAAGCCAAGAATATTCCAGACTTCATAGACAATTCCTTTGCCAAAAGTGAAAAATCTAACTTTGTCTGAAAGAAAAAAAAAGAGAACCAGAATATTTATGAGTGGGGCGGTTATAAAAACATATTTTATCAACCCTCTGTATTGGGGTCCTACATAGTTGGAAAATCAAAGAAAATATTTGATATATATCAAGTGCCTCCTATCTGCCTAGCATCATTCTAGGAGTTGGGAACAGACAGTGAACAAAACAAATAAAGTTCTTTGTCTTCATGTGGTTTACATTCTGGTGAAGGAGAAAGACCATAATCAAATATATAGTTAAAATATAGAGTATGCCAGATAGTGATAAATACTATGGAAAAAAAACAAACAAAGAAGTGGGGTGGGGGGAGTCTGACAGAAGTTGGGGTGGAGCAACTGGTCATATGATTTTAAATAGGTCATCAAGGAAAAATTCACTCAGAAGGTGATATCTGAGCAGAGAACCAAAAGAGATAAGGGACTAAGCCATGTGACTCTTTGAGGGAACAACATTCCAGGTAGACAGAACAGCAAGTGCTAAAGCTCTGAGGCAGAAGCAACCCTGGCATGATGAAGGAACAGCAATGTGGTCACAGTAGCAGAATTAAGTAATGAGGGGAAGAGTAACAAGAGGTGAGATCAGAGACATAACAGGGGTTCATTTCACTTATGGTCTTGGAAGTGACTGAGGAACTTGATTTTGACTCCAAGTATGATGGGAAGTCATCAGAGGTTTTGAACTCCAGAACAATAAGGGCACACTTCGGGTCTAACAATATCCTTCCAGTTTCTCTGTTTAGAAGAGACTGAAGTGTGGAGAAGAGTGAAATGAGGGAGAAACATTAGGAAAAAAGCACAACCTACCAACAATTTTTATAGACTTTTTTTCTTCCAGGCTAAATATGTGATTAGTGCTATTCCTCCTGCTCTGGGCATGAAGATTCATTTCAGTCCCCCTCTGCCAATGATGAGAAACCAGCTGATTACTCGTGTGCCTTTGGGTTCAGTCATCAAGTGTATTGTTTATTATAAAGAGCCCTTTTGGAGGAAAAAGGGTGAGTACTTTCCTTAAATAAAGATGTTGGGGAGAAGGTCTAAGAAACTTCATGCAAGACACACATTTGCATGTAACTGTTTTTATTAGAATGCTGGATATAAAACATTAGTCCAGGTTCAAAGTAAAATTCTATCAAATAAAATGTACTGGCACAAATACTCATGGAATTATCTTCCCTTAGAATATGATGACCAACTTTTTATAATTAAATATAAAGTTTATTTAATCCTCCCACAAAATCTTGTGAAAATAGGTATTAACACTTTCTAATACATTTTTTTAAAATATGCATTTAATGTATGGTGCCAGGTGGGCACTAGAAATATCAGGGGGGCATTTTATAAAGTAATATGATTACTTAATCACCATGCTGTACACCTGAAACTAATAAAAAATAATCGTGAATATAAACTGTAGTTAAAAAATAAAGAATAAAAATATGAGTTTATAGAGCTATTCAGAAAGGTGGGGGTTCTTAAAGTTCCCAGGCAAGTTCTCACTTGTGTCAAGATTCTATTAAATTAAATTAAATCAATTTATTCATTTATATATATTCAGCAAGTGTGCTACTGTACTGGGTACAACATTGCAGGGTTGCTCACTAATGTGCTAGATTCTGGAATGATGGAAATGTTCTAGAACTGCTCTGTTTAATGTGGCACCCACTTCATATCATATGTGATATCACATATCACATCACATAATCATATGTGGGTGTTGAACACTTGAAATGTAGCTAATAAGACTGAGGAATTTTATGATTCTATTTTATTTCACTTGAATTGTTTTTTTAAATAATATTTTTTATTGAGTATGCCATTACTGTTGTCCCATTCCCCCCCTTTATTCCCCTCCACCCTGTATACCCCCTCCCACCCATATTCCCTCGCTTTAGTTTATGTCCATGTGTCATAAGTTCTTTAGCTTCTACATTTCCCACACTACTCTTGCCCTCCCCCTATCTATTTTCTCCCCATCATCTATGCTACTTATTCTCTATACCTTCTTCACCCCCTCCTCCTCCCACTCCCCTGTTGCTAACCCTCCATGTGATCTCCATTTCTGTAGCTCCACTCCTGATCTACCTTTCTGCTTAGTTTGCTTTTGTTTTAGGTGTGGTTGTTAATAACTGTGAGTTTGCTGTCCTTTCACTGTTCACATTTTTATCTTCTTTTCTTTGATAAGTCCCTTTAACATTTCATACAATAAGGGCTTGATGATGATGAACTCCTTGAACTTGACCTTGTCTGAGAAGTACTTTATCTCCCCTTCCATTCTAAATGAAAGCTTTGCTGGATAGAGCAATCTTGAATGTACTACCTTGCAGTTCATGACTTGGAATACTTCTTTCAAGCCCCTTCTTGCCTGTAAGGTCTCTTTTGAGAAATCAGCTGACAGTCTGATGGGAATTCCTTTGTAGGTGACTGCCCCCTTATCTCTTGCTGCTTCTAGAATTCTCTCCTTCATTTTAATCTTGGGTAATGTAATTATGATGTGTCTTGGCATATTCCTCTTTGGGTCAACCTTCTTTGGGACTCTGTGAGCTTCCTGGACTTCCTGGAAGTCTATTTCCTTTGCCAGATTGAGGAAATTATCCTTTATTATTTGTTCAAATAAGTTTTCCACTTGTTGCTCTTCCTCTTCCCCTTCTGGTATCCCTATAATTCGGATGTTGGAACATTTAAAGATGTCCTGGAGGTTTCTAAGCTTCTCCCTCATTTTTTTGAATTCTTTTTTCTTCATTCTTTTTTGTTTGGTTGTTTGTTTCTTCCTTATGGTCCACTGCATTAATCTGAGTTCCAGTTTTCTTTCCATCACTATTGGTTCCCTGTGCATTTTCCTTCATTTCACTTAGTGTAGACTTCATTTGTTCATCTAATTTGCAACCAAAATCAACCAATTCTGTGAGTATCTTGATCACCAGTGTTTTGAACTGCGCATCTGATAGGTTGGCTATCTGTTGGTTGCTTAAAAGTATTGTCTCTGGGGCTTTGATTTGTTCTTCTGTTTGAGCCATATTTTTTTGGTCAGGTTGTGCCTGTTATGCAGTGAGGGGTGGAGACTTAGGTGTTCACCAGGGTGGGGCAACCCAGTTGCTGGGTTGTGATGCTGTATGTGAGGGAGGGGTCAGAGAGGGAACAATGGTGCTTGTTCCACTCTCTCTCTGATTTCAGTCCCCTCTGCCACTTCCCACAAGCTATTTGGGCCCTTCTGATGCTGGTTCCTTGTTGGGTGGGCTTGTGTACATTCTAGGACTCTGTGGGTCTCTCCAACAAATTCTCCTGTGAGGCTGGGAGTCTCTCCCAGCACCTTTTCAATCAGTGCTTTTACGCTTTATTTCTTGGCTCTGGGGCCCTGGGTTGCATGGTCTGTCTCACTGCCCGTTTTTGCCTGGTTTATCTGCACATGAACGTGTAACTGCAGTCAGCCAGCCGCCTTGCACGCCTCACTGGGTCTGCTTGTTTCTTTCCCATGCCCTGTGTCTCCCAGCCACCACCTTTTCCTGCCGCAACCCCTCTCTGCTGGCCATGGACTTTGCCCCTCTTACTAGGCTGGATGAATGGTCATTGGACTTCCGTACACTTAAATTTTCTGTCCTGATTGTGTTTTAATTTCTAAATCTTTGTTGCCCTTAATTTTGCTTGTGCAAGAAGGCACAGTGTTTCCACCTATGCCTCCATCTTGGCTGGAAGTCTCACCTGAATTGTTTTAAATTCAAATGTAAAAAGCTGCACATAACTAGTAGCTACTGTATTGGATAGCATAATGTTAGAGCCTTATCCCATTTACACTTACCACATCTACTTTTCTTCTAAGAGGAGGTCATGGTATGAACAGTCAGTACCTGGAACTGAGAGTAAAGGGAAGGATGGACTGAAATGAGGAACTAGACTACAGAAAAGGGAGAAATTATGCTCAAGGCAAAGGGGGAAAGTTTCACAATTTTAAATTAGGTGATTTCTTCCTGTACATATACTTTTCCAGCCACATCATTGCCTCCTAATTCTCCATATTTGTAAGAAATCCTATTTAGGAATACTATTGAATTGGTGCATCAGTTAAGCAAATAATCTAGTTTGTGAAAAGGACAATGTGTAGTGACCCACTGTGAAGAGCAAGTATACTGCTCCTAAGTTGCTTCCTCTTATGATCCAGGTGTCTCATTTTAGATAGCTGGCAGATAGCAAGTCGATAGGGTTTAGGACCATGGGATAGAGATTTTTGTCTTATGACTTGAATACCTTTATTTGTAGAGAGAATCTATAACTTTCAATTGATGTCTTCAAACCTCCATCTTAGGCCTGCTTTGTGCTGGGCAAATTCATTGTTAGATAGTAGTATCAAAAAGAAAACTCAAGTTTTCCACCCTTAAGAAGAGGCTTGGTATAACTTAATCATGGTTGGTAATGAGCTTTGAGTTACACTTTAAAAAAGTGATTGTGGACATGAAAGCCTCACAAAAGCATTTTTAATTTCTTTTTAAGTTACTACATTAATATATCTCTTCAAACACTGACAAATGTCAAACACTTATTATATGACAGGTGCCATGCTAGGCATTGGGAATTCAATGTCGTGTTCCTTGGCCAGAAAGTCCAGACTCCGGAGGGATTCAATCATGTAAACTGATAATTGCATGACAATGTATTGAGTTCAGTGTCAGTGTTACCTAGGTTATTGTGGAAACACAGGGAAGAAACTCACATCCAGGATGATTCCTATTAACATGGATAAGTGATTTGATAACATCTTGAAGGATTTTATAAAAGAATGATATATGATAAAGTTGAGTTTTATAACAGGGTATTTACTTTGTGTAAGACCATCAATGCCATTGGTGAAGACACTGTGATTAACGGGTAACACAAAAGCTCAGGGAATATTGAGCTAACCAGATAAAAGGGAGTGAATTGTGCAGCCCGAAAGCCCTAGCACAATGACTAGCACATATTGGTTACTTAGCAGCCAATTATTCAAGAGTTTTGCTTATTTGTTTGCTTTTTTGTTGTTGTTTTCTAAGTGAATTATGGCTGGTTATTAAAGATAAGGTAACTTTTTGCATTTTGATACATACAGCCTTAGCCAGTTCTTGATTGCTTGTAGATTATCCCAGAAAATGCTAAATATTACCAATAACAGGTAAAATTTTATAGTCCTGTATATAAAATATATTTTAAACACCAACTACCACTGAATATATTCATTTCTAAATTATATACATGGACCTCTGAAAATGCATTTTATGATTGTAAAATATACAAAATATGCTTTTTTGAAAGGTTAAAATTAAAAACTAAGAATTTCTGATATCTTCCTCCATTATCTACATGTGCAATCCAGGTGTACACATCCCACTTTGTATGTAAAAAAAAATTCTATTAACTAGTCCTGTGGTAGTACTGTACTATTTTAATTACTGTGGCCTTATATGTTTCATATCTGATGAGGCATTTTCTCTGCATTATTTTTGCTGGGATTTTGTCCTTTGTAAACTTCAGTTATTCTTCCAGATGAATGTGGTTATTTGCTTAGAAATTCTACACCCCCACACTCAAAAAGCCTCCTCTGAATTATTTTATTCTGAATATTTCTCTTTATCACCTCCCATAGCTACATCTTTTTTCTCCCTGAGGATGTTACTTGCCACTTTTGGGGAAATTTCTTGTACTCCTTGTCTTTATTCCCTATGAGTTCCTTCTTGTTTGTTTTGTCTTACTGTTTTTGTCATTGTTATTCTTGGTAAAGGATTCATTAAATGTCTGGACATTCTTGAGTGCCCTTTCCTTTTATAGAGTAAGTCTGGACCAAGCTAACAGCAAGTCCCCTTGCATGGGAAAGCTCCTGAAATTTTTACCTACACTGTTACCACATGGTTTGTCCTAGTTTAAGCATGACTCCTTCCATTGCCCTGTGTTTGTTCTCTTCTGCACAGTGCACCTGCATGGCTCAGAGGGAAGCTTTACATTAGGAAAGAAATGACAAAGAGTCCCCCTGCCCAGAAAGCAGGACCTTCACCCGAGACAGGCAGGCATCCTGTGTTATCAATCCATCCAATCCAGCGACCCTTATGTGATCAGTGTGCATTTGTTCTGTTCTCTTATCACATCCTGTCCTGTTTTTCTCTCTTTTTGTCTTCTTATAACAGGTGATTCCTTAGCTATTTCTCTTGTATTCTTAAATCTTCTTGAGTTCCCAGATGTATTTTAAACATTTCTCCATCTCGCTTTTGAGTTTTTCTCAATGTTTTTTTCTGTCTCACCATGCCTGAGGGGTATACAGATACCTCTCAACCCAGTGGCTGACTGGGACATTGATTATCATGGATGGACAATGGGAAGGAATGTGGGAGGAGAGAAAGAGAAGCAACTACAGGTAAAAAGGCCTACAGGTGTGTCTGCTCATATGCAGGTCAGGGCAATGCATACCCTCAAAGTTCTTTTTCTGTTTCTTCTTCATCATTTTGAAACCCTTTTATTGGATTTTTCTATACAACATTTGTTCCAGAGTCTTACACTATAATTTTGTTCAAAGAACCTTAATTTGCAAGTAAATGATGGAGCAGGAGGAAGGATGCACTATAGCAATATATTATTATAGCATTTCAAATTCTGCCCTGACATTTACACCATTGGTTTGTCACAGTCTCTTGTTGAAATTGCATATATTTTGTTCAGGTGGGGAATGAGACAAGGCCTTTGTCCAGAATGAGCTGAAATTGTTTTCCAAGTTGTTCTAGAGGTTGTGTTTGAAATGAGAGTTTGGAACTCTGTGAATTTTAATTATCCATATTCTCTCTGCCTTGTCTCCAGATAATAAAAAACTAGTTAATATAGAGTAAGTGGCTCCTCATAGAATGTGAATGTTCATTTTCTTCTGTTTTATAGTAATGGACTAGTATTTATTTTAAACATCTTTGATTTTATCTGATTTCTTATGGAAGAGAAAATAGAAGACATGAGTATTGATGACAAGGAAAACAAGATTTCATTACATGGTGGCCTGGACTAATTCGTAATATCCCATTGCTTTATTCTTTGCAGACAGGGGTCTACAGTTTAATATTTTCCACAAAATATTGACTGCTTAGCCTTCCTTTGGCATTAGTTTGATTGGCCTTTGTATATTGCGAGTATAATATCTTATATTCAACCTTTGGCCTTCTGAAGTTGAAAAATATGTGCTCGTTGTAACTGCTATGGGTAGCTTGATAGGATGGTGAATAACTTCTTTCATTTTTCTGTTCTCAAAGATTACTGTGGAACCATGATTATTGAAGGAGAAGAAGCTCCAGTTGCCTATACATTGGATGATACCAAACCTGATGGCAACTATCCCTCCATAATAGGGTAAGGCACAGTTATGGTGGTGTAAGTGCTATTTGGCATTGGCAGTGTATTGTCATACTATTAATAATGTGCCCCAAACTCTTAAAAATAATATTTTACATAATGACATTATTCTCCCAATCATTCAGTTAAAAAATTTTTTTAAATAGTGTTTTCCAATGAATGAATATTTAGAAAGAAATTAGAACAACATTTTAAAATTTGTTATATTATTTTTCTGCTTCATATTTAGTGTTAGAGGGGTGATATATTTTGGTAAGCTACCTTTCATGAAAGCATGATATAAACACCTGATTTAGGGTACTTTACTAAGAGGGCTTCTTATGGGAGCTAATGTGAACATCAGTGGAATTTATGTGGGATGCTGAGATTTTCCAAGTCCCACTAGAGAGGAGCCAAGACCAGCCCAGTCCTCAGCTTGGCAGGGAAGATGAACTCAGATGGAGGATATGTTGGGGGCCAGAACCTGACCTAGAAAGGTAGTCACTTGGAGCACTCAAAATTTATATGGGCTCTAGAATATGTATGAGTTTATTTCAGACAGAGCCAAAGATCAGAGGTGGGAAATCAAAGTCGGTTGTTGTAAGGCTGAAAACAATCATAGGGCTACAAATGGAGACAGATTCTAGAGGGCTGGGCACAAGGGAGACACCATTGTGTACATAGAAGCAAAGGGCAAGGGATGGATGAAATTGGAAAGGCTTCGACATGCCTTAATTGGGCATTTAAGACCCAGGACTCATTCCTGTTAACTGCCAGCCATGTAGGGAGAAGTAGATCAGTCACAGTATTTACCCTAGGCAGAAATCATGGCCAGTGATCTATCTTTAGTGCATTGAATCCCTAAAGCTAGAAAGTATATTTCAGTGTCAGGAATGTAACACATAAATAGTAAAACATTGAACATAAAATAACTACTGTGTAACTTGTTTCTTCTGGTTTATTTTTAACTTGTACACTAGGCACATATGTAGCTATAGAAATGAGGCCAAATGAAAGCAGCAATTAAGTCCCCCCTTTTATTCTTGTTTGCATGTTTTAGATTTATCCTTGCCCACAAAGCCAGAAAACTGGCACGTCTTAGCAAAGAAGAAAGGTAAGAAAGTGTTTCTTCGTTCTTCCCCCTTCCTTCCCTCCCTTTTCTTCTTCCTTCCTTCCTATACCTCTACCTTCTTTCCAATCCCTTTTCCTGTCTTTCCCCTTCCTCTCTTCTTTTCCTGCTTTTTGATTCTTTTCTGCCTACTTGACTGCTTTGCAATTTTATTTAACTTTTTTAACTTAAATGCTGCTTAATAATATGTGTTTCCAATGTTACATATGTGTTGTGTTCTTTATAATGGTCTTGTAGAAAGTCACAGTGCTTATAACTTACTTAAGAACCAAGTATCCAAATTAATATTTATTGAGTTTATTGTACATAAGATACCATGCAAAAAGTTATGGATAATACATAATACACATACCACCTTAGAATACTAAAATAGATATAGTCCAGGAGCTGAAAATCTACCTGGGGAGGAGTGCACTTCTAACAAGTTCCTGGGTGATGCTGCTGCTTGGATCACACTGTTTTACATCATTAACAAAAAAAATAATATGAGTTTATTAAAACTAAAGCTCTGAGAGCTTAAGTAACCTGCTCAAGAGCTTATAGTACATAAGAGGCAGAAGCAGAATTTAAAGCTATTCCTGCTCCCTTCTTTTTTCACTCTGCCCATTGCTTTGCAGTGGAGCAGGAAGGGAGTGAATAAGGATTATGTCTGGGTCCTCCCGCTGTTTAGCAGATTGACTGACACTTAAGAGGTACACAATGCTTTTTATTTATTTTGTAAAGATTGTATTTATTTATTTTTAGAGAGATGGAAAGGTGGGAGAGAGGGAAAGAAACATCAATGTGTGGTTTCCTTTCATGTGCACCCTACTGGGGACCTGGCCCGCAACCCAGGCATGTGCCCTGAAGGGAATTGAACAAGCTGCCCTTTGGTTCACAGGCCCGTGCTCAATTCTCTCAGCTACACCAGCCAGGGTCACAGTGCTTTTTAGAATGAATGAACAAATTACCATATGCTCCCAGTGATTTAGGCAATGTCTCATTTTATTTTCTTTAATACTATTTGTGACATACATTTAAAACTGTTGAAATAGAACAAAGTGCCTTGTTTTGAAAAATTAAATTGAAATGTCAAGTGGAAGCAATGGCTCACAGTCTTAAAGGTGGAGATGAATGCCTCTTTCTGTTTTCTTTCACTTCCTTCATTTTCACTTTTGCCCCCCAAATAGGTTGAATAAACTTTGTGATCTCTATGCAAAAGTTTTGGGCTCCCAAGACGCTTTGCAGGTAAGGCTGCTTCCCAACCTTTTCCTGAGGGATAGAGATCTTGCTTTATATTCAAGGGACTAGCAGGGATAGACTCATCAGTAGGGCCCTGAAGCTCATGTGTTCCCTGATACATTCTTGAAGGGGTCTGTATAGGGCTGATCAACTTATAAGTTGGCCCAAAGAGTATGGTCCCTGGGTGTGTTGGTGGAAGCTAAGGAACCCTGCAACATTGCTGTGATTCAGGTGGTGCTATACTTGTACCTAAGATCAAAGCCCTTCCTGGAGCAGAGCATTGGGCTACTCTGCTCCTAGCTTTGTCAGGGGGTAGAAGAGGGGTACTTCTGCTATCCCTAGTGAGATCCTACATCCTAACAGTCAGGATAGGGATGAAAAGAACGTGTTCTTTCTCTGCTGATCTTGTAAAGACACCAGAGTCTCATTTACATACATAAGTTAGCATATAAACATTTCCTAACACCCACCCCACCCCTCACTGTCTCATGGGTAAAAATAGGGTGGCCTATCCCCTCCGCACATCACTTTTTGCCTTGTTTTACCCTTGAACATTAGGAGTTACAGGAAAAGATATGCTGATTGACTCAAGGTGAGCCCCCTCAGCAGAGTTTTCTAGACAATTTTGAAAGTAGCCTGATAAAGGTGAGATCATATGGTATTTGTCTTCCATCGCCTAGCTTATTTCACTTAGCATAATGCTTTTTAGTTCCATCTATGCTGTTGCAAAGGGTAGGAGCTCCTTTTTTTCTCTCTGCTGCATAGAATTCCATTGTGTAAATGTACCATAGTTTTTTGATCCATTCATTTACTGATGGGCACCTAGGTTGCTGCCAACACTTGGCTATTGTAAATTGTGCTGCTATGAACATTGGGGTGCATAGGTTCTTTTGGATTGGTGTTTCAGAGTTCTCAGGATATAATCTTAGCAGCAGAACCTAATCAACAAAACAAACAAACAAGCAATATATAACCAAAGACACTGAAATTGAGAACAGGCTGACAGTGACTAGAGAGGAGAGGGGAGGGAATTTCAGGGGAAAAGGGTGAAGGGTTTGCAGGAACAAGTATAAAGGACACATGGACAATAACAAGGAGGGGGTGGAAATGGGAGGGAGGTGGGGAGGGCTGGCGGTGGGCTGGGATGGGGTAAAAGGCAGAAAATTGTACTTGAACAATTAAAATTTTTAAAAAATGTAGCCTGAGGAAACTGATCTTCAAGTTAAACTAGTAGCATTCTGCAGGTGGTCAAAGGTAGAATGCAGTTGTGTAGGGAGGCATTGGGAAAGGGCATCTGATAACAGTCAGAAAGTCCAATGTACTCATAACCAGCAGCCCAACTGCCTCCCTCATCAATATTTAAAGCAGTAGTTCAGTGTTCTTACTACATTTACAAGACTGCTGGGTTTTTAATGTTTTGACATGGATTAAATCATCATTTGAAAGCCATTATTAAATCCAATTATCCATGAAGTGTTTGGAGGCGATGGAAACTAATGACAAATGAGCAGTTAAAGTATGAGAAAAGTCTAATGAGGAGACTAAGAATGTTTCGCTTGTTAAACCTCTTAAATACAAATTTCTTCAGTGTACACCATGACCTAGTTGAGCAGCTACATGACTTAATCTTATTATTCTGACACTAACCTTGTTCAATTTTACAGTGACTTGCTTCCTTCTAGTCAAGTTGTTGAGACATTTGAATTTGTCATTTTCAGTCATTTTCTAAAGCAATTTTTCCCCTGTAGTTGATATAAGTGAAACATGGGTTCTTAAGGATTTTGGGAGTTCTTTCTCAGCAAATGAACAAGAATAATTAATTGATTTATTTAGATAAAAACATAATAATGAGGAATGTGTTTTGTTTCATTTTTTGCTTTTATATACCATTTAGCAAGTTTAAGTATGAGCATAGACTCTAAGCTCAATGGTGGTGTGAGTGAAGTAGCAAAACCACAGATATACATGTAAAATTTCACATCTGTTAAGAATTACTGGATTTTCTGTTTACAAACACTGTTCAAGTGAGTTCACCCTGGTACATACTCCATTTTTTTTTGAAGTTACATTCTGAGGCTCTCACAGGTTTACACAGTTTGAAATTAAAATTATTGTAACAACCTGTTAGATAGTTGTTTGTTGAAACTTAGTTGGAGAGGAAAGCAATTGTTCTCAGATTTCCAAAGAAGTCAATCATTTTTAATTTGGAAAAGTCTATTTTCCTATGAAGAATATGAATGATTAGTTGCTGATGATAAAAATGAGTTGTTCCTGTCCTTGTTTGCTCTTGGCATAAAGAGGGGAACTTGCTTTGTTTTCTATTGCATAGAAGGAAGCAACTCCTGGACAGGTGAAAGATGAAGTCCACCCTTTATTCTAATTGGCAGGAAACAACCAGAGAAGGGTGCTCATGAGGTGCTTGTCACCATCTGATGCAGAGACAGAGGGTTGGCTATCAGATATGGGGACACCACGAGAGGCCCGGAGCAACTTATACCCCTTAGGCAGTGCCTAATGCTTTGTAAATAGGAGGAATTATAAATGAGTACACAAAATTCTATGTGACTGCAATTTTTTTTCTGGAATTTTCCATTTTATTTTATTTAAAGTTTTTTTTCCCAATTGCAGCCTACATTCAACATTACTTTGTATTCATCTCAAGTGCATAGCACAGTGGTCAGACAACCATATACTTCTCAAAGCACTCTCCCTGGAACCTCCAGCACCCAACTGGCACCAGAGTTACTATGACATTACTGACCAGACTGCAACATTTTTAAAGAAAACATTTTTAAAGAAAACATTTTATCAAAATCTATTTTTTGACTTTCTTTTTTATTGTTGTTCAGTTACAGCTGTCCCCATTTCCCCCCACTGCTATCCTCTAAAATATTTTTTTTCTTAAAACTTGCCATGTTGATTTTATCTTTTTAAAATCATGCTTAATGATAATGTATATGTTTGGTTACATTAATAAAAAGCTTAAACTTTGCAAACTATCATTAAATGTTTTCCCTGTTCATGGCAAAAACATATTTTTAGACTAATAATTGTTTACAAAAAACAGAATTGCCTACATTCCATGAAAACATTAATTTGTCTGTCTAGCTTCCTTCAGCAAAGCTCAATTCTGCTGAAAACATGAATCCAATCATCCTTTTCCCTCGACAGACTTTTTTTTTTTGCTTTTTCTTACTCCAACAGCTACAGAAGCATAAATCCTTTTTAAAACTTCTCTTGAAACCATTAGGCACTAAAACTTATTAATAGTTAAGACCAATTTAAAAATGGAACTTGACAATTGTGTTTTATGGACAGTACCTAAGTTATATATGAGCAAATTGAGAAAACTTTCTGAAGTCAGAATTTCTTGGAAGTTTATTAACAAGGGTATTTACCTGCCCAAAGAAACATCTCTAAAAACATCAGGATAATAAGGCTCTATTTCAGACATATAGTGGCTCTTTAATATGAAGCCTATTGGAATGTATTTCATTTATGCTGGAGTAGTTTCCTTTGAGTTTTTTTTTTTCACTCTGCCTTGCAGCCAGTGCACTATGAAGAGAAGAACTGGTGTGAGGATCAGTACTCAGGAGGCTGCTACACGACCTACTTCCCCCCAGGGATCCTGACTCAATATGGCAGGTAGAATAACAGTGTGCTAAGTCAAATCCAAACTCTAAATAGGTTTATATAGCTCTTCTGTTTCTTGGAAATGCTTTTAAGACTGCCCAATTTTATTTGTATCTTGTGAATCTCATGAAAGAAATCATAATTATGCATCATGGGGTGACTTTTACTCTTTTTAAAATTATATTTTATTGATTGTGCTATTACAGCTGTCCCAATTTGTCCCCCTTTGACCTCTTCCACCCAACTTCCCCACTTCCTCAGGCAATCCCCACACCATTGTTTATGTCCATGGGTCATGCATATGTGTTCTTTGGCTACTCCATTTCCTATACAGTACTTTACATCCCCATGGCTATTCTTTAACTACCTATTTGCATTTCTTAATCTTGTCAATTCCTCACCCATTCCTCCATACCTTCCTCCCTTCTGGCAACCATCAAAATCCTCTCCTTATCCATGATTCTGTCTCTTTTCTTATTTGCTTAGTTTGTTTCTTAAATTCAATTGTTGATAGGTAGGTATTTTTGCTACTTTATTGTTCAAAATTTTGATCTTCTTTTTCTTAAATAAGTCCCTTTTACATTTCATATAATAATGGTTTGGTGATGATGAAATCCTTTAGTTTTTTCTTGCCTGGGAAGCTCTTTATCTGTCCTTCAATTCCTTAGCAAGAGGTACAGAGTTTGGGGCTTACTGAAACCAGCTGTTGCTTATTTGATAGGAATTAGAAAGTTGTAAAGCATGAGCCAAGACCAGCCATTCATATGGAAAAGTCACAGTTCACAGTTTGTATGTGCCTGTAAGTTGAGTGCAACTGAGTCTCAGGGGATCTCCAGGGTGGGCAAACACTGTTAGCCATGTTAATAGAGTCTCAGATATGGAACCTGCCTGCCAGCTCTGTGGTTCTGTGTGGGGAGGACTCAGCAAATGGACAATGGCCTCTGCCCTCCCATCTGTCTGAAAGAAACCTATCTCCAGCTCCTGCCTTGATGCCAGACACTTCAGTTTTTCCTTGTGTAACACTGGTGCCTTTCAGACTGCTACCCCAGTGCTGGAACTCAGAGGGAGTGACTCCAAGTAAGTCCATGTCTGAGTTCTTTATGGGAAACTGCTTGAGACTCCAGAAATTTCTTCCACCAACTCAATCCCCACTGGTTTTTGTAGTTAGAAGTTATGGGGACTTATCTTCCTGGCACTGGAATCCTGGGCTGGGGGGGCCTGCTGTGAGGCTGGGACTCCTTGCTCCTCAGATACCCCTCCCGAAGTTTTATCTACCACACGTGGATGTGGGACCAGCCCATTCTGCATCTACACCCCTCCTACCAATCTAGATGGATGTGGTTTCTTTAATTCCATAGTTGTCAGACTTCCATTCAGCTTGATTTCTGATGATTGTGAGTGATGGTTGTTCTATGTTTTTAGTTGTAATTTTGATGTGCTTGTGTGAGAAGGTGAGCCATGTTTACCCATGCCACCATCTTGACTGGAAGTCCTGCGTTTCACTCTTAATTCCTTTGAAGAACCAATCCCAATCAATATAACCAATCAATGCAGCATAAGAATAGGTATTTAGATAGTCAGAGGGTTCACTTACATTTTAAGAAGTTTCTTCATACTGAGATTAAAGCTCAGTAAGAA
Source organism: Carollia perspicillata (assembly GCA_004027735.1). Taxonomy (NCBI): domain Eukaryota; kingdom Metazoa; phylum Chordata; class Mammalia; order Chiroptera; family Phyllostomidae; genus Carollia; species Carollia perspicillata. Next base: position 53,210 of record PVKM010001930.1, read on the forward strand.
TTCTTCAAATATAACTATATAAGAGCCAACATAGGTACAGCATTATAAAAGCAAAATAAGTTGTTGACTGGAAGTGAAGGCTCTTGGGTTCCCCTCCTGATTCTAAAAATAACCAACTTTGTCATCTTGGATGGGTCATTTTACCTCTTTGAACCTCACTTTCCTTAGGAGGTATATGGGAAAACACAAATGGCATATCATAGACAATAATCAGGTGTTAATCAATCTGTTTTTATTTAGCATCTTTATTGAGATATAATTCACATACCACACAGTTTACCCACTCAAAAGGCACAATTCAATAATTTTTAGTATTCACAATGTTGCACATCCAAATATAACTCACTGATGTTTAGTTAATTGTATTTAATGACAGTAACAAGGTGTGCATTAATGACATAGCAGTAATTATTATGACTATGAGAATAATATTAAACCAAACAGTAATATGATACCAAAAGTTCAATCTAAACAAAATAAGCAATGTAGAGTAGTGACTAAAAGGTTCTTGAGAGTGTATAATAAAAAGAGAGTGTGAATAAATGTAAATGACTAATCAATCTATGAAAACTGGTAAAAAATATTAAAATGACTTTGGTTAACACTTTTTTCCCTCCTGAAGATGGAAAAATAATAATGAAATGATAGATGATTATAAGAACATTCTTGGGCCAAAGGGCTCCACCTATTAGCTACTGGATCATTGTGTTAATTTTTGGGTATGGTAAGTGTACAATATGTCAATAGTAATGGTTTCATTCAGCATTTATTGGCTATGCCAGCCATTTGCCAAGCCTTGTGATGAAACCTTTGATACTAAGAAAAGACCTCTCTGCTGTGAGGGATTGATGGGCTGGGATTGAAATGAGGAGATAAGAGAATATCAAACATTGCTCTACTGCTATGGTAAAGACTATAATCACTATGGTAAGTATTCTAATAAAGGGGCATACTAATACCATGAGGACCCAGAGAGGGACAGGCTAGCTTTACCTACAGAAATCTGTAAAGGCCTGTAATATCCATAATATCTGAACATTTTAGAAAGCAGAGAAAGGGGAATACCCTCTAGGTGGATGAAACTGTATGAGCAAATGCTTAAAATTCTACAGGTTCATGGAATATCTGGGGAAAACTTATGCATGTCTGGACTCTGGATGATATTGAGGATGAAATGGAGAATTGGAAAGGTAGATAGGATCTCTTGCCTCATATAACAGATTTGGGGATGCAAAACTTAACTTTTCAACAGAGAAAAGCCAATGAGAGCATTACTTTTGTTTTCGGTTTGTGATGTGATTATATTGCTGACCATGGAATCGCAGGTTTCGTGCTCAGTCCTGTAAGATGTGTCAGGAAAATGGCTTTTGGCAATGGAGTGTGGGGAGGAAAAGAATGCTCAACCTGTACTGGTCTGACCTTGATCACATGAAAGAAATAAGATAAACCCCATCTTATAAGGCATGGGTAGTGACATGGTAATAATGCCCTTTCCCATCTTTATTCCTTCCCAGGGACATATGTCAGCATACATATCATTAGCTTCAATTTTTAGGAAAGAAACTAAGGCACAGCATATCTTAGTGATGTAATTCCCAGATTGAGCAAGGATTACTTTCCCACAGGGCTTTCCTCTACCCTTAAGGTTCATGACATTTGGAATACTGCAAAAAGTTTTATCTTCATAGCCTTGGAATTACATGGAAATTCAGTGAGAGAAACTGATTTTCTAAGTTCATTGGTAGAATAGCCAGACAGGGAACTAGGCCATGTGTTGGCTTGTGAACAGTAAGTGAGCCATTGAAGGAGCTACACATAACTTCATGTAGATGAAACAAATACATGCTCCAGTGATCTCAGTGCCTCTACTTGTAAGCTTTTGGTGCAGGAATGGACTTTGGCTTTTATTCCATTTTGTCTGTGACAAGGATCATGCAAGAGCTGGAGGAACCTGTGAACATTTTTCCAAAATTTACGGTGTGCTCCTGATGTTTAGAATCTGAGGAAACCAACCAGCCTTAATCTTTAAGGTTCTCTGGTTCTCTGATATTAACCATTTATCTTTTTTGTTTTTGTTTCAAGGGTTCTACGCCAGCCAGTGGGCAAGATATATTTTGCAGGCACAGAGACTGCCACACACTGGAGTGGCTACATGGAGGGAGCTGTAGAGGCTGGGGAGAGAGCAGCCCGAGAGGTAGGACCTGGGGTCATGGGCTGTGGAGAAAGAAGGAACTCATGGACCTGACAAGCAGATTAAACATGTCTGAGATCCTGGAGGCCAACTCTCCTGTAACTTCCATCTGAAGATGCATGAAACACAATTTTAACAGTAGTCTCAGTTGAAGTGAATACCTTAACCCAAAAGTAACAACAAAAATATTTATCATGTCACCCAAGATGAAAAGAGTTCATAGGACAAAAGGTCACTATGGTTCTCCTTGAGAAATAACCTAGGTCTAATGTTATAGAACCAAACATGTTTCTATTAGGACTTGGAATTCATTTATATGTTTCCTGATAATTCCTCTGATCTCATTCCTATTAAATCATGTTTCATAAGTAAAATTTATGGTGAGCCTAATAATTGGAAGTTTGTATGCCTTCAGTGAAAGACTTTTTGGACCCTTTTAAAGGTTGAGTGACTATGTTGGCTGTTGCCCTGGTGTTTTTTGGATATCTCAAAATTCAGTCCTTTATTTAAAGAACAGATTAGGAAAAATATGGTTTCACTTTCAATATTCACCAGGATACTCCTTCTTTTCAGATCCTGTATGCCATGAGGAAGATTCCAGAGGATGAAATCTGGCAGTCTGAACCAGAGTCTGTGGTAGGTTATATTTTATTTCATGAATTGAAATCTCTGTCCTCTAAGAATGATTATTTGCAAAAAGAACACAATTTGTGTATGAGTATATTCACATACATTTCCCTAAGTAATTCAACCCATGAAAATTTATTAACCTGAGTTAGGGCAGAGGTGAGAGATTTAGAACTTTGATAAATTTGTAGCTGCCACAATCATTATAGATTATTAGGAAAAATATGATCTTTTTCATCTGAGAGTTCTAGACATGCTAAGAATTGAGCATATGTCTGTTGAATAAAGCTCTAAATCTGGTGATTCTCAACAGGGGGTAGAAAATGAAAGTAGGATATAGCAGCATCCCCTGTCCAGTGGCAAAGGATTGGGATGAAATGGAGCAGATTTTGATTAAAAATTCATTTTCAATATATGCAATATTATTTTTGTAATAAAACCCCAGTAAGTCTTCCTGGCAGGAAGGAAGGGCACAAGCATAATAGAGTGAAATGTAATGTAGAGAATAAGGTTAAAAAAGGTCAGAGTTATTCCTCTATTAAGTATGAAGCCAAAAAGAATATCCCTGACAGTGCAAGTTAGTCTCTTAGTATCTGTCAGGAATGGGATTGAGGGCTGAGTGGACCATAGATTTATTCAACTCAACAAATACTTATTGTGTACTTACTTTGCACCAACTATTGTGATAAGGCTACAGTAGTGCTTTCACAGAGCTCAACATGTGGTTGAAAGAATAGATGATAACCAAAAAGCACAACTGTGATAAAGAAGTCATGCTGAGAATGTTAAAAGAGGGACTATTTTAGCCTGGGGATACAAGAAAAGCTCTCTGAGGAAGAGGAAGTTAGGTATAAATTGAGACTTGAAGGTTGAGTCAGAATTAGTTAAGGAAAGGCCCCAGTAGGAAATGGGAATGAGTGTTATGACCAGAGGGAATATTATGTTTAACAGTCTAGAGGTTGACAAGAGTAGGTCATGTTCAGAGAACTGGAGGAAATGTAGACTTTCTGGAGCAAAGCTCACAGGCCTTGTACTGACACCAAATGTTCTCTGAACCCAGGATGTTCCTGCACAGCCTATTACCACAACCTTCTTGGAGAGACATTTGCCCTCTGTGCCAGGCCTGCTGACGCTGATTGGATTGACTACCATCTTTTCAGCAACTGCTCTTGGCTTCCTGGCCCACAAAAAGGGTTTTTTTATGCGGCATCTATAACCACCCCTTCTTACTTTATCTGGTGTGTGGGTTTGGGGAAGGGGTTGTGATAAAGTTCCATGAAGATATATAGATTCTAGTTTGAGATGGGGAGCGTGAAGATAAGTCAAATAACTGACCTTAGGAAACAGTATCTCTTTCTTCATTTGGGCCCCTGCTTATTGCCCCCTACTTGGCTTAGCACTCTGTCTTGCCCATTTCCAAATTTATTGCCCCCAGAATCTTCACAGTAGTTAAGCAGTCTTATTTAAAGTCCTTACTGTCCTACAACACACCTTGCCTGTGCACAAAAAAAACTAGTTTTTTTCCACCTCCATGGCTTTGTGCTTCTCCTCTCCTCACTGAGCAACATCCTCATCTTTCAAGTTTTCTACATTTGTCCTTAGAATCCTGTAGTTTTATAGCTGGAAGACCTTAGAGACCATTTAGTCCTCAAATTCTATTTTTAGAGTTCACCCAAATAAAGCTGAGAGAGGTGGCACATAATTGTCCAAGGTCCACATAAGACCTCGATATTTTGGAGACTAGAACACAGGTCCATTGCTTTCCCACCTCCAAGAATGTATGCCTTAATAACCCCCCTCTACTTCCTGCCATGGTTACTATTGTTTCCCCCTTGTATGGGTTTACTCTGTACTAAGTTGTTATGTGCTACTACTGTACTACTCCTATTATTGTTACACAATAAAGTTGATTCACCAGATGTCTGTTGTTCTTTCTTTTTAGAATAACTTTCAAGGTTTTGACAGATTAAATCACAAGACAATACTAGGCATATAATTGTGGCTTTAAAGTATTTAGTCAAAATTTACTGGAAGCCCAGATGATGCATGCATTTTGATTGGATGGCCCATTATGGGTATTGTGTATGCCAACACATGGTACATGATTTATAATGATATGACAAGGATGCTAAAAGACAGAACCCCTTGCTTTCACCACCCCAGAAAACTGTCAAAATAATTGACATATTAATAAGCAAGATGTTTTAACTATTAAGATAATTACAATATTTCATCTGACCTTTAATAATCCTTATCAGTGCAAAGCTTTTTATTATGTTCACTAATTAATTTAAAACTACAGTTTCACATTCCACTAAATTCTACATGAACTACTCTTCAAATGATATCATTTTAAAGGACTCATAACTCTCAACTCACTAAGCTTTTATCAAGATATATTTTAAATCTATAAATGACCATTCTTGCACTTTCCACTAGAAAGTAAAGCTTATTAACCTTAGTATAAATGGAATATAAGAAACCCCCTAGGATTAATCAATCATGGTATAAAGATTCTGATTTTACAGTGACATTTATATTCATGAATTTATAGGAAATTTAGAGACAAAATGAGGAAATTAAAGAACCCACTAGAAATTCTTTGTAAATTTTGTGTTTTGAATCTGTCTAAACATGTAATATACTTGACATAAGTATGTCTTCTTGAACATGCTGCCCTCCAAAAAATTCCCCCCAAAGTAGTCACATTACAGATCACCATATCCATTAAATCAGAACCCCAATGAGATATATCACTTCACACCTGACATAATGGCTGTCAACAATAAATCGACAAACAGCAAGTATTGGCAAGGATGTGGAGAAAAGGGAACCCTCCTGCATTGTTGGTGGAAATGTAACTGGTACAGCTACTGTGGAAAACAGTAAGGAGGTTCCTCAAAAAAATAAAAATAGAGCTACCCTATGATTCAGTAATGCTACTTCTGAAAATATATTCAAAGGAAACAAAACCACCATGTTGAAGATATATCTGCAACCCCATATTTGTAGCAGCATTCTTTATAATAGTCAAGACATCAGAACAATGTAAGTGTCCATCAAAGGATTAATGGATAAAAGTTGAGATAAATATATATGAAGGTCTGTCTGGAAAAAGTCCAGCCATTGTTAACATAACAAGAATGGTTTACACGACATTGATGTAACCTGGTAGCCAAGGAGAGTGGACTGTAATGCACATTCATGAACAATGATGGCTTCAGTGTATACTAGCCAGTAGGGGTGGTAGACACCACTGAGTGAACATGTGTACTGTGTTGCTGTCACATTCAAAATGAGCAAGTAGAGCAATGAACCTGCATCAAATTTTGCATTAAGCTTGAACATTCCTCTGTAGAAACTCTTTGGATAATTAAGAATTTTGCAGCTGTGGGCAACTGGTGATTGGCAGCTTCACCACGACAATACCCCTGCTCATGCATCTCATCTTGTGCAGGTTTTGGCAAAACATCAAATCACTCAGGTGACTCAGTCCCTCTAAAACCCAGACTTGGTGCCCTGTGACTTCTGTCTGGCTTTCCCCAAAACTAAAATCGCCTTTGAACTGGAAGAACTGTGTGAGTTCTCCCATGGTACCTACTTTGAAGGAAACTGAGGCATCATAGTCCTATGTACAATATTTCTTGTTTCTTGTATCTTCTTCAATAAACGTCTCCATTTTTCTTAGTGAATGGATGGATACTTTCTGAACAGACTATATATGTATATAGACTATATATATATATATAGACTATATATAACAGACTATTATGTAATATATATATAATGTGTGTGTATATGTATATGGATTTTGAGGGCATTATGCTAAGTGAAATAAGTAATATATATAAACAATATATATATAGACTATATATAACAGACTATTATATAATATATAATATATATTATATATAATGTGTATATATATGTATATGGATTTTGAGGGCATTATGCTAAGTGAAATAAGTAAGACAGGGAAAAATAAACACTGCATGATCTCACATATGTGGAATGTAAAAATAAAAACTCTGAGATACCCATTTGAGAGTCAGATTACATAGAAGATCAGGAAATGATTACATGAAATTGAGGGTGGTGGTTTCTACCAGGAGCAATGGAGAGAGATGTGACCCTGATGGAAATATGAGACACCACTGAAATGCTAACTATATTTTATTTCTTGACCTGAGTAAAATATGGGTGTTGCTTTATAATTACTCACAATGTTGTACATTTGTTTTATACATTTCTCTGTATGTATGTCATATTTGGCAATTTTATTTTTTAAATAAACTTTGATTTGTTTAGTTAGTTATTAGAGAGGAGAAGGGAGGGAGAAACAGAGGGAGAGAAACACCAATGTGTGGCTGCCTCTTGCCCACTAACTATTGGGGACCTGGCCAACAACCCAAGCATGTGCCCTAGACTGGGAATTGATCCAGTGACCCTTTGCTTCATAGGCTGGCACTCAACCACTGAGCCACACCAGCCAGGGCATATTTCACAATTTTAAAAGGGAGAGAATAAAAAATTACCAACCCCCAAAAAAAACTACTAGAAAAAAATCAGATTAGTGGTTACCTGAGGCAAGGGGAGGGGAAATTGGAGGAAAATGGTAAAAAGATACAAACTTCCAGTTATAAGGTAAATATACACTAGGAATATAATGTATGTGATGACTATACTTACTGTTGTATGGTATATATGAATGTTAAATGAAAATGATATTTATTTATATTTTTTGTATCTATATGACACTATGGATGTTAACTACACGTGTGGTGATCATTCCGTGATATATGTAAGTGTAATCCTTATGTTATACACCTTATACTTATATAGTACTGTATGCCAAATATACCTCAATAAAACTGGGGAAAAGACTTATTGAATGAAAAAAAGGAAGAGTCAAATAAGAAACTATCTTCTCCATGAATCTCCTGGACTATTCACTCTCCCACTGTGCAAGATGGCCCTTTGTTCTCCTAATGCTACATGCATAGACCTCATGTCTTGTACTTACACATTATGTTGCAATTGTGCCAACTGAAGTTACAAGTCACATTAGATATCATTTACCAAGGTAATCCTAAATTAGACAAAAACAGAAAACTTTAAAGGAAAAAACCTCAAAACCTGTTTCTTTTTTTTTAATTATTGTACTTTTCCCATCACCATTTAGTCCCCTATACCCTCTTCCTCCACTCAATCACTACACTGTTGTCCATGTCCATGAGTCCTTTTTCCTTTTTGCTCAATCCCTCCATCCCTTAACTTCCTCCTCCAAAAACAAAACAAACAAAAAAACAAACAAAAATATTTCTTTTCTGTTGAAACTCCTCACTGGTTTTTAGGGTATAAAAAAGGTGTATTTTTGAAGGGGTAGATTTGTGAAGAGCTCTCCTTGGAGAGAGCTGCCATGCTTTGAGTCCAAGTCACCCCAAAGGTGAGGGACATGGTGCTGTACTCTCATCTCACATCTAGTGGGAGGGGTTGCAAGGAGACAACCCCTTTGAGAGTGTGACACCTCCCTGAGGAATCTAAAGTCCTGGATCCTGCTCAAGATTCTTTTGACTAAAGTGAAGTAATGAAACAGAGACTGCAGGAACACAGGAGCTTAATGGAGATCAAAATTGACTAACTAAAGGAGAGATACTACCTGTGTAATGATAGAAAGAGCTATCACAAGAGTTTCTTAAAAAAAAACAAACACACAACAACAACAAGTGTTCCCATAATGAAGAGTCAGTTCTCATAAGAACCAGGTCCAGACCATATAAAAAACTGTCCCACAAAAGGGTACCAGTCAAGTTGGAATGTTCAGTAAGCAATTTTCCTTTCTTTCTTGGCATGCCCAAACCAGTGTCAATGGTTGGCAAGCTAAGCAAGGAGAAGAGAAGGAAAGGAAAACTTAATCACAGGCTTCTGCTAGATGGCTCAACAGCCCCTGAAGCTGGTCCTAACTGCAAGAGGAGAGAAAATCAAACTCTAAATCAAGTTCATAGATTTGATTGTTCCAGAATATTCCACTGTCATTTATTTATTTATTTATTTATTCATTCATTCATTCATTCATTCATTCATTTATTTATTTATGTTTTATTGTAGTTGTTGTTCAAGTACAGTTTTCTGTCTTCTACTCCTGTCCCAGTCCACCCCCAGTGCTCCCCACCACCCTCCCATTTTCATCCCCCTTAATTTTTGTCCATGTGTCCTTAATTCTTGTTCCTGTTATCCCTTCCCTCTTTCCCTTGAAATTCCCTCCTCTCTCCCCTCTGGTTACTGTCAGCCTGTTTTCTATTTCAATGTCTTTGTTTATATTTTGCTTGCTTGTTTTGTTACTTAGCTTCCTGTTAAAGGTAAGATAATATGGTATTTGTTCCTCACTACCTGTCTTATTTCACTTAGCATAATGCTTTCCAGTTCCATCCATGCTGTTGCATAGGGTAGGAGCTCCTTCCTTCTTTCTGCTGCATAGAATTCCATTGTGTAAATGTACCATAGTTTTTTGGTCCATTCATTTACTGATGGGCACCTACGTGGGTTCTAGCACTTGGACCCAGAAACACCAATCCAAAAGAACCTGTGCACCCTAATGTTCATAGCAGCACAATTCACAATATTCCACTTCTAATTATTGAATTGAAACTGTGGCTTGTGACTTAAAGATACCTTAGAATTTATTATAATTTAAAAGTGATTGGTAGAGTCATAGACTACCAGGGTTTCAAACACAAGAAGAGAAGAAGCTTCCCTTACTGGGAAATTTAAATGGACAGTGGAAGATAAATAAATTAGTGACTTTGTAACATCCCATTCAGCTCACTGGGATTATCATCTATATTTTAGAGCAGAGACTGTTTCCTATTTATCTTAAGCCATCATAATGTCTCAAAAACAAATAACTTAATTCCTGTTATTTTAAATTTTATTTCTGGATTTGAAAATCCTGTTATATCAACTCCTTGTTAAGTGAGTGCTTCTGTGCCCTGTTTTGCAGAGAGCTAATTTTCAGTTTTCCACATACTTATTTTGAAATTATCAGTTTTCTTCACTATATTTTAGTTGAGGTAACACTAAAAACTGGCTGGATTCAGCTTTCTTTTTTGGCTTATTAATGAATCTAAAGCAATGATTTCAACTTAGGGTGCACACAATAATCATGGGGTGTTTTGGAGAAACCCATGTGTTTAAGCTTTAAATGAGGAGATTAATTTAGCAGGTTGTGTCGAGGGCAAGTGCCTTTATAGACCTTCTCTATAAAGGTCTTAGCCAAAAGCTAAGAATCACTAGTTTGAAGGTACAGTAGGGCCTGGAAATCTGGAGTTGAGCCTTTCTCACAGCACTGCTACTCTGCTTCCATTCCTTTTCAGCTACATCAGGGTGAGAAGATGCTTGTAAAATATTGCAATAAAAAGGAACAGCAGTTTTCTCTAAATGTTAAGCATTAAGTCAATAAGTTAAAAAGTAAGACATGTTTCCTGGATCATAGGAGCTAATCGACTAAAGAAAGATTATCTTGATTAGAAAGCATGGTTGTCTTATGGTGGATCCTCCCCAAAATCAATCAGAGACTCAAACAAGGGCTTTTATACATAATGTTTACTTTGGGAAGTAAGCTCAGAGAACAGAAGTGGGACTGAGAAGAGTGAAACAAGAAAGGAGAGAAAGCGAACCCACAATTGTGCTATTGACTTGGTCACTGCTGTGGGCTACTGGGGCTCAGTCCTGCCAGAGGCTCTCTGAAGAGCTGTGCAGAATGCCCCTCAGTTTAGATCACCTGAGGGAACTAAAGATGGGAGTTTATCTCCCATTGGTCAAAGTGTTCACTGTTAAACTTCCAGGTCTGCCTATGTATCAGAATGACCACTGAGGAAGGTGCTCTCAGTAACTTGTGCATCTGGTTGCTGGTTGTTGCAGCAATGGCTGAAGTGAAAATATAGGCTGAGAGGATGTGGTGGTGCCCAAGAGGGGTCCTCTATATAGGGGCCAATATACAACTTAAAACATAAGCTAAGAGAAACTTAAGATTGTGGGCTTTTTTTGTTTTGTCAGTTTGCTTGCTTGTTTTTTCAATAGAGAAATTCTGAACCTTGAGAAAAAATATGTTTATGTGACACTCTTATAGATAGTTTAATTATAAAACTATATCCCAATTTGAGATTTTCAAGGCTGTACAACTAAGGTAAATGCCATCTATTGGTAACTTCTCATGCAAGAGTGGTGTCTATGAAACACTGAATGTTTGCCATGCTTGTGGTCTCCTTGTAAAAAAGTGATCAGAAGTGGATCCTCGCAGATAGACCACCTGCTTTTGTGATCTACTATCATGGGCACAAATGATTGGAATAGGGTTGACTTCTGAATCAAAGGTAGCATTCTATAGAGTGGACAATACTTTAAGACTTCACCTGGTCCAAAGCCTTCTTGTGGCAGTAGTGAAGACAAAGTGGGCACAAAGAGAAGGCAGCCTAAGTCACAAGAATGGGGTAATGATGCCCAGTCCTGAGGATGTGACAATAGAGGGGAAGCTATGTCACTTGATCTACAGAGATATCTCAAGAGCAATGAGTATCCTTCCAGGACATTATGAGGCTTGACTGAACCACAGTGGGCTGATCTCCCCTACATCCTCACTGCCCTTAGTGTTTCTATGAAAATTGAGTGTACCTAACTAATAGAGATGTCTTTCCTCTGCCAACAGTCAACTCCTCCTTTCTGATTTCTTTCAAACATCAAATATGCTTGTCTCCAATTATCTAATCCTCTGTCACTGTGTACCCTATAGGATCTTATTTCCTGGACAATTTTAGAATCCTTTACTTCCTTCTCAGACTTGGCCCCAAACTAAGAAGGGTACCTCATTTCAACAATAGAATAAATCTTGCAACAAAATAGAATAGTCTAGAATACTCTAGACTCTAGGAAACTGTGTAGACAACTTGGTGTAATGTGGTCTTGGATTTGTTGTGGTAGTTTGTTTATTTTCTGTAAGTTTGATTTTCAAGTACCAAAAAAGACTTATCTGAGTTGAAAATTCTCCTGGAGAGTTATCCTACTGACATTTTAGTCTGTGTACACTAGAAGTCAAGCTCTGTATTGGAAATAACTTATCTAACTAGACCCTGAACTTACCCAGGGCTGCTACTTTGTAATGTGATTGTTCTTGTCAATTCTGCTGAGACTATGCAATGAGCCACTGGCAAGTCATAAACCACTGTAGCAGAATGACATTTCAGACTCTAGCCTCCATCCATGATCTTTTGACCTCTTCTTTCAGCTTTCTTTACATCTCTAACCATCAACTATTTTTTTCCCTAAGCATTCTGGTTCAGTTTATCATCCTTGAAAGTACATTTCCCTGCAAGGCAAAACACTGAGTGGCACTGAGGTTTTGCTCTTGAGTTTGACATATTTGTCTCACCTCTAGGCCATTTCATTGTATTATATTTTCTTTTTCCTAATCTACTGTCAAAATGTTTTCAATACCAAAATCTTACCTAAGGTATAAAAAAATCAAGGAGAAAATTCTGGAATTTTGTAGGGGCAGTGAGCAGAAGACCACCAGCTGTTTCAGAAGAGTTAGAGCAGACATGGACCATAAAGCCCTTATTCCCATGACCCATCGGTCTTCTCTGGCCCTATTTTGTCCCCTACCTGCTCTCCTCCTGCTCTATCTCCAGAGCTGCCAAATGCTTAATCCTCCAGTCTATTAGTCAAGGCTGAGTTTGGATAAATATAACTTTTTTATAATGAAGGTTGACTGGTGAGATACATCCCTATATTTTGGGAGTACTGCAAGGGCAGGATTGTCTTTAAAATAATATTTTCTAAAAGCTGTTTAGAATGTTAAAACCAGGATATAAATTCTGTGTTCTTAATTAATACAAGAACTTCCCTTCAAATTCCCTGCATCCTTGATCCCCTTTTATTTTAGGTTCCCAATGCCAAATGTACTATGTATGCAAAAGACAATGTAGGAAATGAAACCTGTCATAGGAAGGAGCAGCATAGGAAGAGGGTTCACAGCAGGAGCTCTAGGTTATACAGATTATTCCCATTGACAATGGTAATTTTTTTCAGCCACAAGTTAGTACAGAATATTGGGTATTAGACTTACTCAACATCTACCACCTTCTTTCTAATGTCTTGATTTTGTTCAGCTATTCAACTTCATTTATATATACTTCAGGATAGGTAGGCTGGTCACACCCTCAAGAGTCAGTTAACACTGGTGAGTCTACGCTAGTTGTGGTGGGACTATTTTCTTTGTCAGTGATTAACTTAAGCCTGGATATGTTATACAATTCCAGCTAATGGCACACACAAAAAGAAGTCTTTTGGGGAGGAGTAGGGCTGAAGCTTCTGGGAAAGGGTCCCTCACTCTTAAAAACAGACCTATGAAATAAAAAGACCCATCCCATCGTTTATCATATGAGATATGACACTTGTAATCACTGTAGCCATCTAACTTTCAGGAAGAGGATGAGGGCCATATACAGAACAATTTAAGGCCAAAAATGTCATAGAAACCCAATTGTAAGCATGATGTACCATGCTTACAGGCTACCCTGTCTTGGGATGGATGTTCATATGGGAAATAAATTCAACAAGTTTGAATACAAGTTTTCTGGTACTTACAGTCCAAAGTGTCCTAAAAATCCACATGCTTTGGCAAAATTAAAGACCTAATAAGAATTTGGTTAATAATCATTCTTGTTTTTAATTATATTATTATAATAGCTACTTTTCATTAAATGTGTTATTGACATGACCCTATACATCATCTCATTTTATCCTGAAATTATATCCATCATTTCTATTTTACAGATCAGAAATCTGAGTCTCAGAGATGCTATAAGGTAAAGGTTCCAAAATTAGTAAGATGAAGACATGGGCTTCAAACCCACCTGGGAATTGTACTAAACCTGTGAGTGTTCTCTGCACTGTCTCTATTCCCTGAGCCACTTATCCAGAATACCTAGAACCTAACCTTTCTGAATTTCTGGTATTACCAACATTTAGATATTTCATTTTAAAAGAGTTTTTTCTTGCCCTATTACCACTCAATCTAACCCTGGCATCTTCTTGATAATGTTCTTTTGCCTATTCTATTACATGGATTAAAGAATAATAGACAGTAAATGAATGAATGAGTGAGTGAGTGAATAAATAAATGCTGTTATATATACTGTCAGTGGATAGGAGTGTTATCAAGAATATGTAAGCAAGGCAAAGGAGTAATGTGGTGGGGGCTAGTTATTGTAGATTGGGTGGTCAGGTTAATGCTTGCAGAGAAAGTGACATTTAAACAGAGATCTAGGCAACAGCATGGATGGAACTGGAAAGCATTATGCTAAGTGAAATAAGCCAGGCGGTAAAAGACAAATACCATATGATCTCACCTTTAACGGGAACCTAAGCAACTAAACAAACAAGCAAGCAAAATATAACCAAAGACATTGAAATAGAAAATGGGATGACAGTATCCAGAGGGGAGAGGGGAGGGAATTTCAGGGAAAAAGGGAGGGAATTATAGGAACAAGTATAAAGGACACATGGACAAAAGCTAAGGGGGGGGGAAAGGGGAGGGAGGTGGGGAGCACGGGGGGTGGACTGGGACGGGAGTAAACAACAGAAAACTGTACTCGAATAACAATTAAAATAAAAAAAAGAAAAAAAAACCAGAGATCTAAGTAAAGTAAGGTCATGAAACATGATGCTATTCAGTGGAAGAGCATTCCATCAAGGAAAAACAGCAAGTACAAGTCTCAGAGGTGAGAGTATATTGGAGTATTAAAGTACAGAAAAGGGATTGCTATGGCAGGAGCAACAGTAACATAAAGCTAGTGGTAGGAGATGAGGTTGGTGATTTAGACAAGGGCCAGAATCATTTAGGAAGTATCAGGACATAGCAAAGCCTTTGGCTTTTATTCTACATGTGAAGACAATCCACTGGAGCGTTTCTAGTAAGGGAGTAGGTCTGGGAAATGTTTATAAGAATCACTCTGTAGGGGATGCTGTGGTGCACTGCCCAGATCCTTCCTTACGGACTGAGGCACTTATTCTTCCAGCTGCTGAAAATTGGGAGACTGACAGCCTCATGGCTGTGTTCCTTTCTGTGGGCTGAAAAAGGCCCCCTGGCCCAAAGACATGCCCCTTACTAGGGGTAGCCTACATTCAATGACTGGGCAATGAGAGGGTACGAGAACTATTCCAACTCCAGGGCCTTCATAGGATCAGTTGATACCTCTAGTGCAATTTCATCAGAGTTCAAATTCACCTTCTGCCCAATTTTGTTTCTCTCACTCCCTCATACATGTTAATTCCTGGGGGACTCTTAAATAAACTTCCTGCATGCAAATCTCCATCTCAAAGTTGACTTTCTGGGCAATTCAGCCTGTGACACACTTTGCAATGTGAACAGCAGACTATTATGCAGTAAAAGTGGAAGCAGGAGACTAGTTAGGGCAGGGAAGTTGTCCAAGCCAGAGATTTTGGTGGCTTGGTCTAATGTAGTAGACTGGAGATATCCATTCAATATCTGTGGACATCCAAGTGGATATGTTGGATAAACTGTTGAACATATGTGTCAGAGTTTAGGACAGAGTTTGAGGCTGGTAATATAACTTTGGGAGACATGGGATTGAGGGTAGATAAATGTCTGAGGATAAACCCTGTGACATACAAACTTTACATGTAGAATTATGTATTAGAAAGAGCCATGATCCCTAAAAGGAACATATATAAGAACCATCACAATCTGTGTATTAAAAAAAAGACTACTGTGGACTTCCAGCCAAGATGGAGGTGTAGGTGGAAACACTGTGCCTCCTCACACAATCAAGATTAAGGACAACAAAGATTTACAAACAATAACGCAACCAGAACACAGAAAATTGAACCATGGAAGTCCAACAACCATTCAACCAGACCGGTAAGAGGGGCGGAGTCACCAGTCCTCGGAGAGGGAATGCAGCAGGAAAAGGCAGTGGCTGGCAGACCCAGGAGCACCAGGGAGTGTAGGTGGCATGGAGCTTGCAGACCCCAGATGCACGGGGAGACCAACAGAGCACACAGGGTGGTTGGCTGACTGTGGACACATATTCATGCACAGATAAGCTTGGCAAGAGGGAGCAGTGAGATGGACCACACAGCTCAGGGCCCCAGTGATGGGAAATAAAGCCTAAAAACACGAACTGAAAAGGTGCTGGGAGAGACTCCCAGCCTCACAAGAGAGGTCACTGGGGAGACCCACAGGGTCCTAGAATGTACACAAGCCCACCCACCCAAGAACCAGCATCAGAAGGGCCCAAATTGCTTGTGGGGAGCAGGAGAGGGGACACAAATCTGAGAAAGCATGGAACAGGTGCCATTGGTCCCTCTATGACACTGCCCCCACAGACAGCATCACAACCCAGCAACTGGTTGCCCTGCCCTGGTAAATACCTGAGGCTCTGCCACCCATATGTTACAGGTGCCACCTGATCAAAAATGACTCAGACAGAAGAACAGCTCAAAGCCCCAGAGCCAATACTTTTAAGCAACCATGAGGTAGCCAACCTATCAGACACACAGTTCAAAACACAGGTGATCAGGATGCTCACAGAACTGGTTGATTTTGGTCGCAAATTAAATGCACAAATGAAGATGATGCTAAATGAAATGAAGAAAAATGCACAGAGAACCAATAGTGATGGGAAAGAAACTGGGACTCAGATCAATGGAGCGAACCAGAAGGAAGAAGGAAACAATCAAACAGAAAAGAATGAAGAAACAAGAATTCAAAAACATGAGGAGAGGCTTAGGAACCTCCAGGACATCTTTAAACGTTCCAACATCCGAATTACAGGAGTACCAGAAGGAGAAGAGGAAGAGCAACAAGTAGAAAATGTATTTGAACAAATAATAAAGGAGAACTTCCTCAATCTGGCAAAGGAAATAGACTTCCAGGAAGTCCAGGAATTTCAGAGAGTCCCAGAGAATTTGGACCCAAGGAGGAACACACCAAGGCACATCATAATTACATTACCCAAGATTCAAATGAAGGAGAAAATTCTAGAAGCAGCAAGAGATAAGGGGACAGTCACCTACAAAGGAGTTCCCATCAGACTGTCAGCTGATTTCTCAGAAGAGACCTTACAGGCAAGAAGGGGCTGGAAAGAAGTATTCCAAGTCATAAAAGGCAAGGACCTACATCCAAGATTGTTCTATCTAGCCAAGCTTTCATTTAGAATGGAAGGGCAGATCAAGTGCTTCTCAGATAAGTTCAAGTTCAAGGAGTTCATCATCACCAAGCCCTTATTATATGAAATGTTAAAGAGACTTCTCTACGAAAAAGATTAAAAAACATGAACAGTGAAAGGACAGCAAACTCACAGTTATTAACATCCACGCCAAAACAAAAGCAGACTAAGTGGTCACCTAAACAGGAGCAGAGCCACAAAAATGGAGATCACATGGAAGGTTAGCAACAGGGGAGTGGGAGGAGGGCAGGGGAGAAGAAAGGTGCAGAGAATATGTAGCATAGATGGTAGGTAGAAAATAGACAGGGAAGGGCAAGTGTAGTGGGGGAAATGAAGAAGCTAAAGAACTTATGATACAGGGACATGAACTAAAGGGGGGGAGTGTGGGTGGGA
>PVKM010001931.1:0-70638 GCA_004027735.1 Carollia perspicillata
TCAAACAGAAGAACCGCTCAGAGCCCCAGAGTCAATACTTTTATGCGACCAAGAGACAGCTAACCTATTAGATGCACAGTTCAAAACACTGGTGATCAGGATGCTCACAGAATTGGTTGATTTTGGTCACAAATTAGATGAACAAATAAGGCGTTGATAAGTGAAATGAAGGAAAATGCACAGGGAACCAATAGTGATGGGAAGAAAACTGGGACTCAAATCAATGAAGTGGACCAGAAGGAAGAAAGAAAGAAACAAACAGAAAAGAAGGAAGAATCAAGAATTCAAAAACATGAGGAGAGGCTTAAGAACTTCCAGGACACCTTTAAACATTCCGACATCCAAATTATAGGAGTACCAGAAGGGGAAGGGGAAGAGCAACAAATGGAAAACTTATTTGAACAAATAATAAAGGAGAACTTCCCTAATCTGGCAAAGGAAATAGACTTCCAGGAAGTCCAGGAAGCTCAGAGAGTCCCAAAGAAGGTGGACCCAAGGAGGAACACACCAAGGCACATCATAATTACACTAGCCAAGATTAAAATGAAGGAGAGAATTCTAGAAGCAGCAAGAGATAAGGGGACAGTTACCTACAAAGGAGTTCCCATCAGACTGTCAGCTGATTTCTCAAAGAGACCTTACAGGCAAAAATGGGCTGGAAAGAAGTATTCCAAGTCATGAAAGGCAAGGACCTACATTCTAGACTGCTCTATCCAGCAAAATTTTCATTTAGAATAGAAGGGCAGATAAAGTGCTTCTTATATAAGATCAAGTTCAAGGAGTTCATCATCACCAAGCCCTTACTATATGAAATGTTAAAGGGACTTATCTAAAAAGAAGATAAAAAAATATGAACAGTGAAAGGACAGCAAACTCACAGTTATTAACATCCACACCAAAAAAAAAGGCAGACTAAGCAGTCACCTAAACAGGAGCGGAGCCATAGAAATGGAGATCACATGAAAGGTTAGCAACAGGGGAGTGGGAGGAGAGCGTGGGGAGAAAGTACAGAGAATAAGTAGCATAGACGGTGGGGAGAAAATAGACAGGGAGAGGGCAAGAGTAGTGTGGGAAATGTAGAAACCAAAGAACTTATGAAATATGGACATGAACTGAAGGGGGGGAGTATGCGTGGGAGGGGGTGTGCAGGGTGGAGGGGAATGAAGTAGGGGAAATGGGACAACTGTAATGGCATAATCAATAAAACATATTTTTTTAAAAAAGATGTTCTGGAGGTTCCTAAGCCTCTACTCGTTTTCTTGAATTTTTCTTTCTTCATTCTTTTCTGTTTGGTTGTTTCTTTCTTCTTTCTGGTCCACACCATTGATTTGAGTCCCAGTTTTCTTCCTATCACTATTGGTTCCCTGTACATTTTCTTTTATTTCGTTTAGTGTAGCCTTCATTTTTTCATCTCATTTGCGACCAAATTCAACTAATTCTGTGAGCACCCTGATTACCAGTGTTTTGAACTGTGCATCTAATAGGTTGGCTATCTCTTCGCTACTTAGTTGTATTTTTTCTGGAGCTTTGAGCTGTTCTTTTGTTTGGGCCATTTTTTTTTTTTGTCCTGACATGCCGTTACATAGTGAGGGGCAGAGCTTTAGGTGTTCACCAGGGCAGGGCAACCCAGGTTGCTGGGTTGTGATGCTGTATGTGGGGAGGGGTCCAGGAGGGAGCAATGGCGCTTGCTCTGCTCTCTGCTGGCTTTCAGTCACTTCCGCCACTTCCCCCAAGCAAACTGGGCCCTTCTGGTGCTGATTACCAGGTGGGTGGGCTTGTGTATGTTCTAGGACCTTGTGGGTCTAAAGAACTCTCCTGTAAGGCTGGGAGTTTCTCCTGCTGCAGCCTCAACTCCCACAGGTGTTTTCAATTGGTGTTTTGAGGCTTTATTTCCCCGTGCTGGGGCCCTGGGTTGCGCAGTCTGTCTCACTCCCTAATTTTGCCTGGTTTATCTGTGTGAGAATATGGGACCGTCCAGTCTGCCAGCTGCCATGTGTGCTGCACCCCTCCGCAGTCTGCCCCCTTGCTGGGTCCACCAGCCTCTGTCTTGCCTGCCCTGCTTTGCTGTAACCCCTCTCTGTCCAGCTGCTCAACCCTGCCCCTCCCAGCAGTCTGGATAGATGTGTCTTCTATAACTCCTTGGTTGTTGGACTTCCATACAGTTCGGTTTTCTGTCAGTACTGGTTGTTTTTTGTTTCTAAATCATTGTTGTCCTTATTTTGGTTGTGTGAGGAGGCACAATAAGTCTACCTACATCTCCATCTTGGTCAGAAGTCCAGCCAGTTCTTGTTTAAAACAAACAAACAATAGTTTTCCTGTTGGTTTTTGACTCCTGGCAAGATGTTCTTAACATTATTGCTCTGTGCAAATAATTTAAATTGGTAAGATTTTCATTCAAGCAGCAAACACTGACTGAGCACCCCTATATTCCCAGTACTGTGCTAGGCACTGGGGTTACGGAGGTGAACAAAGCAAAGCTCCCTGCCTTCACAGAGCCAACATTCTCGGAAGGGAGACTCCTGCCAAAACCTTACAAAGAATCTGCAATGGTACCGGACTCTTCAAACTAACTGTAAAGGTCTATGACTATTAACAGAACACGCATGAAGAAAAGCAGAATAGGCATGGATCTGAATGACTTTTTCAAAGAGTAGATAAAAGCTTAATATTTTCTATTAAGTGATAATAGTATCAACAGTGGTTCTATTTTTTTACTTACTTACTGATTATTTTAAAGATTTTATTTATTTATTGACAGAGGAGAAGGGAGGGAGGAACATCAATGTGTGGCTGCCTCTTACTCGCCCTCTACTGAGGACCTAGCCTGCAACCCAGGCATGTGCCCTGACTGGGAATTGATTCAGTGCCCCTTTGGTTCACAAGCCGGCACTCAATCCACTGAGCCACACCAGCCAGGGCCATTTACCTACTGATTTAATACACACTAATCAAGTCCCTGCTCTGTGTGTCCAATGTTATTTAGGTGTGGGACAATGGTGAAGAAAAACAGATTCAGTAAATCTGAAAAAAGGTCAGCTCCACCCTCAGAGAGCTTAAAATCTAGTAGAGAGAGAAAAATCAAGTTTTCTAAAAGAAGTATAATCACCAATGGTCATAAGTGCTAGAAAAGTAAAGTACATGAAGCTATAACAGCATGTGAAATAGGGGACACGATGGTGTAGGGGATCAAGAAAGGCACCTCTGAGGCAGTAATATTTGACCCAAACCCTACCAGCTGTAACACAGCAGGAATTAAGTACCTGGGGGTACACATTTTCCAAAGTAGCTTTAGAAAATAGACAGTCCAAGACTAAACCAAGAAATCCCTCTGGACACAATGTCAGGAGGCAAAGCCCCATGCACTCAGTCTGGAAAATAATCTCCAATTTCTCTGTAAGACTTCAAAATGGAGCCACAGCCAGAGAAATTCCAAACAGTGGGATCTTTATTAATAGGAAAATTGCGGTTATCTTGACACCTGGCTACTTCATTAGTTATATTAACTCAAGGAAACAAGATGTTTTTACAGAAAAAAAAAAGGTGAACAGGAATTATTGAGGCATGCACATAAAGACACGCTGAGAAAAATCACATGCCTCTGCAGTCACTGAAGAGTAGACACCCAGAGAAAATCCCTCAAGAAGCCATGCTCATTAGAAAAGAATGTAAAACAGGCCTTGCACACCTGGCACAAAGAAAGCCTCATTTTACCCCTTAGTGATTTTTATTTTACCTAATCCAATGTCAGAAAAATGTAATCAGAACTTATTCCTACCAAGTTAATTTCCAGATATAAAGACCTTTAGGTCTACTTTAAAAGGAAATCTTAGAAATATAACAGAACTAAATCTACTATTTTATAAAATGATTCCAGTGAGCACATACTGTAGGAAAAGTTCCCATGGAGGGTGGTAGATCAGAGCAATTACAAACTGACACTGAAACAGAATCAAGAAGCAGGATGGAGATTAAGGGTTGATATTTAAAACAAAAACATTTCTTTTAGAATCCAGGTGATATTTCATCAATGTGGAATAGTTGGACATTCGATTTTAATAATACAGATAACAACCCTGACTGTTGTGCGTCAGTCAGTTGGGTGTTGTCCTGTGGACTAAAAGGTCGCAGGTTCCATTCCCGGTCTAGATACATGCCTGGGTTGCAGGCCAGGTCCCTAGTTGGGGTCACACAGGAAGCAACTGATCAATGTTTCTCTCCCACACTGATGTTTCTCTCTCCCTCCTTCCCCTCTTTCTAAAAATACATAAATAAAATCTTTTAAAAAATACAGATAATATCCTTTTATGTTTTTTTTTACATTTTTGGACAATTTTTAAAAATTGAGATAAACTTCACCATTTTTAAGTGTACAATTCAGTGTTGTTTTTAGTATATTTACAAGTCGGTGCAACCATCACCACTACCTAATTCTAGAACATTTCTATCACCCTAAAAAGAAAACTCATACTCGTCCACAGTTACTCTCCATTCTTCTCATTAATCTACTTTCTGTCTCTATGCATTGGCCTTTCTGGATATTTTCAGGGATATCTTAACATTCAACTTTGTGCCACTGTGATACGCATATCAAATATAGGAATTACTCATACTCACATCTTCAGATTTCAGTACTTCAGCCCTTTCCACATAGACCAGCTGGCAAACATCATCTTCTATTGAGTTGAACTGGCGACCATTGCATGCCATATAAAAACTATCTGCATCGGCCTGGGTACACCAAAGGGGGAAAAGGAAAAAATTGAGAGATGTCCTGAACAAGAGTCTTATATTCACGATGCACAGCTTCAACTGTTCTCTTTGTCACCTTTTCAAACTTATACTTAAGAGAGGAACAGTCAAAAGGAACATCTATGGATGCAGGAAGTGGGTTCATTGGCTAAGCGAACTCTGCAGGTCAGTATTCTATAGCTCTACGATGTTTCCTGATACATCATGATTTACCGTAACTAGCAGAAGCCACTGAAGTGCAATCAGCTGACAGCCAGTATAATTTTAATATTCAACCAGCAACAGCCAACATTTTCCTGGACAACAATACTTTCTCATCCCCCAGTCAACACTTTTACAGCAGCTGAACATAAACCGGTGTTTTTGCAAAGCTTGGATCCATATCCTAACTGATGATTGTTAGGGAATAGTGTTTTTAAAAAAATGTTAGCATCTATGTTTGAAAAAGTAAAGGAAACAAGGAAACTGGTATGGAATATAAAGCTAACTCCTTCTCTTCAATAAATCAAATAATAATAACACATGATAGATAAGGATCCCACTAGAGATTTTAAACAACCTAGAATGTAATGCCAAAAGCAAGATGAACAAGCCTTTAAAATACTAATAGTCTCCCTCTCTTGGAGTGGAAGATAGATGAAATCAGAAGTAATCCCTTGCAAAAGCATTTGTGAATATGAAGACAAGTAAACTGAAACTTCTAGACTAGTCTAGCCTTAGTAGAAAGTAACAAAGAGATGATTTCAGTTTTTAAACTCTGCAATTTTTAGAGGCAGCAAAGAGGCCAAGGCTTGTCTGGATCTCACTCCCATTGGCCATTAGCCCAAACACAGGAAGTTGTGCACTTTGGCCCGATCAATGTAGACAGGCTGCTTGGGGGTGGGGGGTGCTCTGCATAAGGAAATGCCTCATCGTTAACATCTAGGAAGATATTCGAGTCTGTACCAGGCGGAAACTGTCTTGCAGGTCTACCCTCGTATGGTTTTGAATCTTAACAGAAAAAGCTTGTGAGCTTTTCAGTAGCTTTTAATTTCACTCTGATGATGTAATCAAGTATGGGCTGACTTTCTCTTTCTTTTTTGATTTTAGAGGGGAAAAGGGGAAAAGTGGCAGAAAGAGAGGGAGAGAAACATTGATGTAAAAAAGAAACATCAATTGCCTGCCTTCCATAGATACCCCGACTGGTGACTGAACCTGCAACCAGGCATGTGCCCCGACATGGAATCCAACCAGCCACCTTTCAGTTTGGGGGACAGCACCCAACCAACTGAGCCACACCGGCCGGGCAATTTATTCTTTCCTAATATGAGAAGGGAACTAAACAGCTGAGGCAGGATGACTAATTCTGCACAGTTATATTTAGCAGGGGAAAGGAAGGGTTTTCTTTCAGAAAACAACCTGTGTATCGGGTACAGTGCACTTATTAACTTCAAAATGCTAAAAACTAGTTTTTGGATAATATATCTCTTTAATATTAAGAAGAGGCAACCTAAAATGGCTTGCCCTATTCTGTAAGAGCAACAGCGCTGTCTTGAAATGCTTAATTGTTAAGTAGAAGCAGTAAGTGAATTACTGCCACTGCGCCATTTCTTGCCGACAGAGGCTATCTTCCCTTCCCCACACTTTCACTCCACTCCTACTGGAAGGGGGACAGACCCCAGGGGTTAAAGCGAGGACTCCATCCCAGCTCAGTCACACTATTTCAGGCTGTGTAACCCTAAGCAAATCACCAACCCTTCTACCTATGCAGTCAGTTTCCTCATTTGTAAAACAAGGACGACACCAGTACTTATCTATCTTACAGGGAAGTAGTGAGGATTAAATGAGATGATGCACATGAAGCACAAGGCACAGTGAATGGTATAGAACAAGTAGTCAATAAAGGTTGCATATCATCATCACTGTCCTTATTGTCACACCTGCTACCGCTTGCCCACTGTTTGCAAAGCTCTTTAGTGACCTTGGAAGGTCTCCTGACAGTCAGTGAAAGTGACAGTGTAAGTGCTTTTCTGTTCTCAACTTGTAAAGTCTAAGTCTCAGGAAAAGTGAATCACTTGTTTTTAAATGTCTCCTTCCATGGCAGGGTACTTTCAAAGGTTAGAGATAACAACTGTGCACCCTCTCGTACACAGAACTCCACACTCAGGGCTCTTGTTCTGTGGGCCATGGAACAGGTACACACACAATCCAATTCTCACTTCTTTATTTTCCTTCCCAGGGCCAATGAATGACTACTGCTGCTGTCAGCTCTGGATTCCTATGACAAGAAACAAGGAAATGACAAGTGGGCCTTGAGTCATGGGCTCCTTTACACCCACAAATCCTGGCTAGTCAGAGGTAATGGCAAATGATCCTATAGACACGCTCATTTTTGTCAATCTGAAAATTGGAACTATTTATCTGGGGCAAATTCAGGAAGGCTGTTTATCAACAAGGTGAGATAGAAGTAATTTTTAACAAAGCTGCATTTCAAAATTAATGAATAAACAAAAATAACAGGTTATTAAAAAACAAATAAATGAAGCCTACAGATAATGTAGCTCTTTAATAACCTGGATAATACCTAATGCTTATCTCATTTTTATGTTCAAATAGAAATATGCATACTCATAAGAAAGAACATGTAAAACTAAGAGAATCTTTCTAACATCTTTAGAACTGAGACACATGGAAAATATCGCTTAATTCAACTAGTGAAATGGAGTGTATGGCAAACCTTCTTATACCAAAAAGTATGTGTTATAATGCACAAGTACTTTTTTAAACACATTTCCTTCTTTATTTACCATAATTCCATACATACTAGACAAATCATAGACATATTTAAATTTTGCTGGCATCTTCCATCTACAATTGACTTACTTTTTTTTTCCTTAAGATTTTTTTAAAATTTATTTATCTTTAGAGGGGAAGGGAAGGAGAGAATGAGGGAAACATCAACGTACGGTTGCCTCTCACGTGTCCCTTGCTGGGAAATGGCCTGCAACCCAGGTATGCGCCCTGACTGGGAATTGAACCGCAATCCTTTGGTTCGCAGGCCCGCACTCAATCCACTGAGCTACACTAGCCAAGGCATGCACAAGTACTTTTAAAAACTGAAAATATCACCATTCTTTCAGTATTTCTATCTCTCTATGGCAGTGATTTCCAATCAGAATTCTAAAGCATCTTTAATACTTCAAGAAATGTCAGGAAAATTCTTCACTACCAAAATTAAAAAAATAAAATAAAGATTTTATTTTCTAAAATGTGCCAAAGAATGTCTTTTAAAAAGAGAATGGAAGAAGCAGAGGCATAATGTTATAGTAGCACATAATAATTAGTGTCAACTTTTAAAAGTTTGGAAACTATCGTTCTACTGGAATAGTTACCATTAGATAAACACGTACACACACAACCCTACATTTCATACCCAATGAGATTTATGAATTAGAATGTAGTGTCTGCTAATGAATTTGGAAATATTTCTAGAATTACAACACCCTAGAAGATATGTATAAATCTTAAGTGCAAAATATTGTAAATTACACACACACACCAAGTATCATGCAGTTTTAAAAACACAGTTTCTGTGGCAAAGAGATTTTTAATATCTTAACTTTTACCTGTGTACTAAACTTTATCAGCACCATGTATTGATTTGGAGTAGAGTCTCTGATGATTTTCATTTGTTCAATTACTTCATTAAATGGGGCGACAAACTTCATAAGGTCATGACTGGTCATTGTAGCAGGGACTGTGAGAATACACAGCATGGCACTGCGCCTCACATCTTCTTTTAAGGAGGTCATCTTACTGATAAGACAATAATTAGACTGTCTTGAATAGATGAAGTATGGCTAACTCACACAACACTAGACAACTCTTATGTCCAAGGAAATAGGAAAAAAATAAAACTTATAATATTTCACAAATCAATTTAAACAGACTATTATTTTACCGGAAAACCCACACTACATGGGTAAATGCAAAATCCCCTAAACATATCTGCAATGACGTTTAAGGTAAGCTTCGAAATGTTCTACATCACACCCACCACTAAAATTTTTAATCTTCAGTTAAAGGCCTGTTATGGTTACAAATCTGCATTAGGCAATTTGTAGTTTGTGTCTTATTCTCATTAGTTTTTAAAAATAATCTCTCATTATGTAACTTAGAAGAACAATTCTAAATATGGACTTCTCTAAAGGGTATAGAAAAGAGTGCTAAATATAAGAAAGGGAATTCTGAACCATTCTGAAGATTACAGAAAGTGTTGCTGGGCTGGAATAGCTGGAATAGCGAGGGAAAAAAACTCCCACAAAGCAATTTACTTTTGAAATGCTGCAAACTCACTTCAACAGCTGTGATTCCAAAAGACTACCTGAGTATTCACTGTAACCTGGTAGGAATTTCACAAACAAGTTAGGACAAGGGCACACTTTAAAGAGATCAGCTCCGCAATTATCCCAGGAGCTGATGGCCCAGTTTAAAGATTATGTAGCCAAATGCTTCCTTTGTTTTGGCCTCCTGCAGCCTTTGCTTGGACCAAAGAAAAGGGTAAAAAGAGGTGAAATTACAATCCATTACCTATATTCTTAGTTTCTTTCAAAAAGATCTGGTGGAGATGTGAGACTACTGCGATGTTACGGGTCATTTATATTTTTTCTTTTCTATCTTCTTTTCTTTTAATTTTCCAATCACCTTGCATGCCTGCCTTCTCAGGGAATATTTTCCTAGAAAGTCTATCTACACATTTCTCTCATAAGAAGCTCTTACCCAACCTACAAGATTGATCGAATGCAAAACATTTAAGAATTTTCTAACACACAATATAGAAAAGTACTATCTTTTTGAAGCTTAAAATAGCCACTTCCCTTCAGGACAAAAGATTTTTCTCTTCCCTAAAACAAAAACTGGACCAACTCACAAGGAAAATGATTTTTCTTACTTTGTCTTATATAGATGCATAATACCATGAACTATTTCAACTGATGGATTTCCACTGAAGAATGAAATCTGGTCTGGAAGCTGTTTGGATGGAGAATCGGGAGCAGCACTTATGCTTTCTTTACTTTGATCTTTACTTCTCTGTGCAGTGGAGGATGCTTCTGAAGACTTTCTTTCTTCCACTGCAGCTTTCAGCTCATCTTTCACAAATCAAAAATTAGCAGGTTATAAATTGATATGAAATATGCTTAAGAACTCTAATTAAATTAAAATTTTGAGTCAGAAGAATAAACTTTAACAGAGAAATTGTAATACATTCCATTAAAAATTATAGTCATAGAATAGCCGTGTTTCAGGCACATCTCCAATTGAAAGTGCTCTTTGCCGCATAAAAATCTCATTACCACCCCCAGAAACGCAAGGATGCCTCTTATGTTAGGCAGTGCTATAATAAAAGCAGCTACCTTACATCATGCACTTTTAAGTGGGACATTCAGAGCTGTTAAGTTTGAAAACCAAACCTACCAGTTCTGACTACCTCCATGCTGGATGTGTAGTATATGTCCAGTCCCCTGGTTGGGGTGAGCTGGCAGAACAGGAGGGACATACACCACGCTTATCTGGACCCATTCGTGATCTGCCACCGACCTAGGTGGTCAGCAGCTCTCCTCACTGATGAGAGTTGTCAACTCAGTTTGTTAGGGTTAGTTTAGGTCATATTTGGGAAGACGAAATGTGGCTTGACAATCCCATGTAAGGCACGATCAGTGAGAGAGAGAAGTGTCCTAGAGGTCAACATCATGGTCTCACTGACCAACGCGCATAAAGCAGACTACCAAAGACACATGTTACAAAGAGACTACGGTTTTAGAAAGCATACCTGAGTTGGACTTTATGGTCTCAATGATCACGTCTGTCATTTCTCGACGACCAAGATGCTGATGTATGATTGCTGCTTTCTCCCCTGGTGACTTCCCTTCTAAACAGGCTGCAGCTGAAGCGAGTGTCTTCTTTCTGATCTCCTCATCAGACATTTCCCTGGCTGAAGAACACATGCATGATTAATACCTGATAATAAAACAGGCTCGTTGCCACTCTGAATGTATCTATTGACGGGGTTCCCTTTTCTCTCTGTTGTTTTCCTCCATCTCACCCCCTTCTGGGGCTCCCGCGGTGCTCAGTGGACAGTCGAGAAACACCCGGTGCAGTAAGTTCAGAAATGCAGGGCTGTTCCCCTGAAATTATGCACTTTAAAGCAATTCAATGAGAGTAACGGCTTAAAGAAGCTTTCACAGTGGTTATGTCCAGATGAACCAACCTTTCTGTAACACCTAGTATGGTGCAACTGTGTGTTGAGCCCAAAATGAAGGTATCAAGTCATTATCATTAAGAAAACTCCCAATACTTTTAGGGGTAGTCTTCTTAAACACCCTGTGTTAGACTCATGCAAATCTAGGACCACTGTCTTAAGTAAAAAAAAAGAAAAAAACAAAAGCAAAAGGAATTTGGAGACTCAACTGAACTATCCTTAATATAAAAGTTCTACCAGGGAGGAGACCAGACCTGTTTTGCCCACCACTAACACCACAGTGCCTACCTAGCACACGCTGGAAGCTCTTTAAAGGTTTACTGCATAAATGTCTGAATGCATCAATGACTCACCTATGTAGAAGTGACTTTGTGGCTAATGAAGATTAGGTTGGTTTTCAGAACTCAGAGATCACTTTTAGCCTTTGAAAAGGGCTCATAACTCATTAAATCATCTTCAACCTTTAATTTGCAGCTCCAAAATTCATATACTCAGGAAAGTTTCCAACACCACCATCCCTACCTGCTTCAGTCCCTCTCCCCAAACCAAATGGAGCCTCTTGTAATAGTTTTCCAAACTGTCTCTTGCTTACCTTCACGGCACTTAGCCCAGGTGTAGTTCTACATTTATTCCGTAATTAATTCATCTGTCTCCCCCGCGAACGGCTGGCTCTATTACAGCAGGGGCCGCGCCTGATTCTGCATGCAAACTAACGCTCCAGCAGATGGAGAGCACTCCATAAGTATTTCTTGAATGTTACAGTTAGGTTATTGTTTGAGGTCCAAGGAACAGTCACAGCTGCATTCCCAACCTAAGGAGGCCATGTGGCTGCTAAGGAAAAACTCAAGACTCTCAAGCCCAGCTCTCTGAGTTAGAACCCCAGTCTCTCCACTTACAGATCCTCGTGGGCAAGTCATGTAATCACTGGATTTCACTTTCCCAATCTGTGAAAAGGGGCCCCCACCCATCCAACCTGAAAGAGCTGTTAAGATAAAAATAATGCATACGGGGCAGCGCTGGCATATGGGAAGTGCACAAACCTTAGTTATGATACCATTAGTACCATTGTTATGATACATGGCCCCTAAATGAATGTTTTTTCCAAAGGGGAACGAGCTCGCTAAACCAGGGGCCGTCGGCGGGAATCCAGCCCCTGCCTTCGCAAAGCCTGGAGGAAAGCAACTTACAAAACTCGACTCTAACCCAGGGCGGAGCCGCGACGCGTCAGGTATAAACAGCGCTCCCGTGGGTAGACGCCGGAGGGAGGGGCCCGGAAGGCCTCCGGAGAATGGAAAGAGGGGGAACCAACCCCCTCTCGGCTTCTTCCTGAAGCACTGGCCCTCGCGCGGTCTCTCGCCGTCCGGTTCTTCCGGAGGACAGGTGCCCCCCGGGGCCCAGAAGCGGGCTACGGGGAAGGCGGCGGAACTCACCCGCGGCGCTGAAGCCGAAGCCGGCGGGGACGGGCGAGTGTTCTGCGAGCTCCAGTCGGATGACAACCAGTGACACACTCATAAGGCAGGCGCTGGCCGGCGCGGGCCCCGGCGGGCTCAGGAGAGGCTGGGAGGCGAGCTGGGAGGCCGAGCGGCCCGAGGCGGGTAGCGCCGCCACCACCTCAGCGCCGCCGCCGCCGCCTCGGCGGAGCAGCTCCTCTCACGACTCTCGGAGCCACAACAACCTCCACTTCCGCCTCCCGGCCGCCGTCGGTGACCCGCAGGGTTCCACCTGCGCGGACCGGCGCGCGCTGCGATTGGCTGGGGTGGCAGGCACGTGGCTGGCGTGGCGGCGTGGAGCTGGATGCCACTGGACGCGCTCGCGAAGAGGTTGGGAAGAAGGAACACCGTGGGCGTTGCAGGCACTCCTTCCCCGGCATTAGGCCAATCGGTGGGTTTGCGCCCAGGCCCGAATTAACCGACCGGGCAGGCATCGCCTCGGAGCACCTCTGCTGACGGCGCGGGGGCGCCCGCTTCGCGAGGTCTGCGAATTTTCCAAGGCACCCCCGCGATTCGGAGGGCTGTTGCCTCCTTTGGTCGTGTTTGAACGCCAGCTGTAAGACTAGGCAGGGTTGCTTTGTGTCAGTCCCCCTTCACAGACGGGTACGCTGAGATTTAGGTGAATCCACTTCTCCGAGGGCCCCTAGGATGAGTGGGGACCGGATTGCAGTCTTTTCGACTCCGTTAAGCTGGGGCGGCAGGCTGGTTGAGCGCAGCCTGGGATAGATCTGGGTGCTGGAGATAGATCTGGGTCCTGTTCCCTCTCCCCATCTCTTCACAAATGTTTACTGAGAGCCTAGGGCAGTGTTGGGATGGTGGGGATATCTTGGTGAATAAGATAAATACCCAGTTCCTGTTCTTATGGAGTCGTCCTTGACCACCACTTATATGACCTTGGTCTAGGTTTTGCGTAAAATTGGAATAATATTCTCATACAGCTGTGAGGATGAAATGATTAGAGCCTGTGACTCTGTACACATCAGTTTTTCTGAGATCCAGCATTCTTTCTAGTACGCCTTTAGCATGTAGGTAGTCACATCAATACATAGCACATACATGACCAGTGTGCGCTATTCTAGTGATGCTGTAATGTCTACATGTGTCAGCACATCCTGGACATATGAAGGTGTATAAACTATATATACATAGCATGAACATATGATGTATGTGTATATGTAAGTTGTGACTAGCCTATGAAATGTGTTTCAGTATACACTTTATATCAGGGTTTCTGAACGTCTTCACTGTTGACATTTTGGGATCTGATCATTCTGGGTGTGTGTTTCCTATCCTTTATAAACTGTTTAGCAGCATCCCTGGCCTAAGCCACTGGATAGCAGTGGTACTCCCCAAGTGACGATTAAAATGTCTCCAGACATTACTAAATGTCTCCTTGGAGTCAGAATTGCCCCTTGTTAATAATCACTGGTTTATGTGAAAGTACACATGCTGTATGTACACAGTATACACATATAGCATGAGAACTCGTGTGAACATTTTATAGTATATTATAGCAGTAGATAACATTTAATAGTGTGCCAGGTACAACCTGAGTGCTTTACATACTTTATCTCATGTAATAAACACTTATATAATAGTAACAATGAGATTATGAGACAAGTACAATAATTGTTCTCATTTTACAGAGGAGGAAGCTGAGGCTCAGAGAGCGAGTAACTTGCTTAGGATTTCACACTTAGTAAGTGGCAAAATTAGAATATGAACCCAAGCTATCTGATTCCAGAGCCAACACTCAATCTGTTTACTAAATCATCTTCTTAATGTGCAATTCAATGTGTGTGCCTACTTATGATAGCATAGTTTAGGTGGCAAATCTACATTTTATTAATTTCATTGTTTCTGGGAGGCAGAGAGAAGATAGGTATTCTTTACCACACAGAAGAAAGGTGCTAGTTTCGGCAAACTAGAATTGTAGCTACAGATGGATGGGTTGGTCTTGTTACAGTTCTTCGGGGTTGGCAACAACTAAACCTGTCTCCCAGTTTTCCTGTTTTCTGATTCATCTAGTCACCCTTCCAACTCATTTATTCTGAGCATCTTCTATGCATCTAGATACTATGCTAAGCCCTAGGGGATAGAGATATCCAAAAATAAGATAACCCTTGCCTTAAGGAGTTTACCATAATAGGAGCAGATAGACAGGAAAACAGTACTGTGTAGTGAGGTAACTTCTAGTGAAGGTATGGAGAAAAAGCAATGAGAATTTAAAAAAAGAAGAAGTAACAGTCTTCCTGGAAAAGGAAAGAAAAGCCTCTCCAGAGCGGGGAAGCCGAGGCTGTCTTGTAAAAGCGAATGGGAGTTCATGGGCTGATAAAGCAGGGAGAGGCGGTTCAATCAGTAGACATGACAGGTACCATGGCCTGGAGATACGAGAAATCACAGTGTTTTCCGTCTCTGAAGAAAGTATTGGGAAGCGGCTAGAAGGGACCGGTAGTCTCTAAATGGAAAGAGTAAGCGGGCTAGTCACGGGAGCCTTGCCCACACGTCCATTAGCGGGAGTATGTGGAGGACAGTGTTGTCAATGAGGACAAAGGCCAGTCGTCCCTCAGGCCCCAGAGGCACTCTTCATCCCTGTTAAGCCCTCACACAAAATGTGTTGGTGCTTTCAGGAACCTATAAATAAATTTCTCCGTCATTTATAAACTTTGGCCTTGGCATTGGAACATAAGTAAAACTGAAAACGCAAATCAACCTCTCCATTTTTCATTTCAAAATTCACTCCCCAATTCAGCAAATTTCCAATTACGTGCGAAACACATATATCACCTTGAAGGTTTACTGTTTAAGAATCTTTTCTTTAGATTCTTAGTTTATCGCATCTTTAGGGTGGCACTGATGCGACTCTCATAAACTTGCAGGTTCTCTTACCAAGCTGTTTCGCTCCAACCTAATTTTCAGTAAGCTTTCAACTACGGAAATCACATAAAAAACTTAGATTTTCATGAGGAACTGACTGCAAATAGAGTTTGCTTTAATTATTTTGTCCTCCCCACCTTCCAACTTTTTATCTCAGACCTATAGAAAAGTTTAAAGGATAGTGTAAGGTCTCTCAATACCTTCGTCATATAATTTTCACCTAAACTGATCAGTTATTGATGTTTTGCCACACTTGATTTGTCTCTACATGTACCCATGGGTATATACCTGTGTGTGTATGTTTGTGTTATATGTATATGCTTGTTTTTTTCTGAGCCTTTTGAAAATAAGTTTGGGCAAGAGGCAACAGAGAACAGTTAGGAAGCTATTGCAGTCACCTGAAAGAGGGGTGGTGGTGTGATGGTGGCATCGTAAGTGCTAGGAGGAGGTAACTACAGGGCATCTGAGGAATATACAGCAGAGACTCCTCATCGGTCTTTTCTGGTAGCCAGAAGAGGTTTGAGGAAGGAAGTGACAGGTAAAGTATGACCTAAAGGACGACTTGGAATTAGCCAGGTCACCAGTGGAAGGGAGCATCCCAGGCCAAGGGAAGAGCATATGAAAGGCTTGGGAGCAGGAGAACATTGAGGAAGCTGCATATAGATTTGTGGGTCTAGATCATCCAGGTTAATGTGTAAGAACTGGGGGAGGCAGATCTTACAGGGCTTTTTAAGTCAGGTTAAGGAAGTTTATTTTGAGGGTAGTGGGGAGCCCTGAAGATACTGGCAGTGAGAATGGAGAGAGGTCATGGAGATTTCGGGAGGAACTGATAGCCCAGAGCAACTGGAGTTGAGGTTGCTGGGTGGAGGACTAAGGGAAGGCAGGGGCCACCTCCACAGTGTTCTAGCATGGGGAGCTAGGTGAATGGTAGAGTCCTTTACCGAGGTAAGGAACCCAGGGAAAAGGAGCAGTCGGGGAGGGCAGAGGTAGAGCTCAGTTCTGGTTGTGGTTTGGAGTGTTTGTTGGAGATCAGTGGGGACGTCCAGTCGACAGCCCTGAGCTCCAGGGCTGAGGTCTGGACTGGAGGTGGTTAAGGCAAACCACCCTGTGCCTTCTTACACAGCTTTGGCCTCAACATGCACATAGCACGGCTTTTCCAGTCCTCACGTCTCCAGTGGGCTTGGAGGGCAGCCTTCCTGAAACACAACCAGCGTGGGCCCCAGGGAGCCTGGCGATGGACACATTCTGGAGGCAGTCCCTATAGAGCGGTCATTTTTGACATGGGTGGAGTTCTCATTCCTTCTCCAAGGAGACTGGCTGCAGGTGAGATTTTTCTGTTTCACTTTCAGAGACAGGGTGGGGGTCGGGGAAAATAGAGGGCAGTAAGGTGAGATGGAGAGGAACACTGGGGCGGCAGTGTGTCCCAGTGGGTAATATTCTGGCTCTTGAATTAAATTCCAACCGTCACTCAGTGGCTGACGATGTTGGGCAAATTATCCAACTTCTCTGAGTCTTACCTTCCTCATAATAATTAAGTCAGAGCTAATAATAGTACCCGCCTCTTTGGGGCTTGAGGAGAGTGAAATGAGGTGGCCCACAGCGAGTGTTCAGCTCATCTAAAATTCCCAATATGTGCCCTGGCTGGCGTAGCTCAGTGGATTGAGCGCGGGCCTGCGAACCAAACGAACGCGGTTCGATTCCCAGTCAGGGCACATGCCTGGGTTGCAGGCCAGTTCCCAGCAGGGGACACATGAGAGGCAACCATACATTCATATTTCTCTCCCTCTCTCCTTCCCTTCCCCTCTAAAGATAAATAAATAAAAATAAAATCTTAAAAAAATAAATTGTGCTGCTATGAACATCGGGGTGCATGGGTTCTTTAAAAAATAAAATAAAATAAAATAAAATTCCCAGTATGTGATGGGGTGCCATTTGTGATGAGTAGGATTTAACCACTTTCCCTGAGAACTGGGCCACTTCTGCAGTCCTGAGTGCTGAAACCCCACCCTTTGATCACAGCCTTCCTTCTTCCACCAACCTCCTGCTAAACCTGCCAGAGCAAACCTCCACTCTCTGATCCTGTCTTTGTCAGCCCCTCCTGGTTTTACCCTTTTTCCTGCTTAGTTTAACTGACTTCACTTTGACTAGTTTTGGCTCTAGGCATTAGAAAACCTAACAAAACAGTGACTGAAACAAGATGAGGTTTATTTCTTGTGCACGTGAAAGCCCAGGTATGGAGCTAGTGTGCAGCTCTGTGACATCAGGACTCAGGCTCTTTCCATTGTGCTGCTCTGCTGCGAGTTCTGCCTTGGCTGCTTCGCTTGCTGCCATTACATTCTCATTCCAGACAGCAGGAAGGAAATAGGGCCAAACAGCTGTCCCTCTCCCTTGGACCTGCTGTGGTGGCTGGTTGGGCAATTCTCCATGCTAAATTAACTCAAGTGCAGGTTTTCTGTGCTCCTGCGTAAAAAATTACCCAGCTGTGCAAACTGGCTAAGAGAGCTATTTTTTGTTGTTGTTCCAGGAGTAGCTGGGCTCTCAGCTTCTCTGTTCCTCTACTCATATTCCTCTCGCTTTTACCACAGGGCTGTTCCAAACCCCCCGGGAGTCACTGTACTGTCCTACCCCAAGCCTTCCTGCCTGGCAGACAGAGAGCATAAAGGTCACTGGGCAGGAATCTTCTCTAGAATATCTCGAGAACCCATTTGCTTCTCTCCCCTCTTACTGCCTCGACCCCTTTATATCCCTGTCTCTCAGTGAGTGCTAAAAGTGTGTCACATGCAAAGGTGAATGCCCTGTGGCCACCTCCACCCCTCCCTGATGGTTCCAGCTTTCACTGGTTTTCATTGTGAAAAGCTTCTTGTTTATCTTCCAAAAAATTACATATATGTCTATGTGTATAACTAAGTATGTATACACACACGAGAGCATGTCTATGTATGTGTGTGTGATGTGTGTACACACAAATGTCAAATTGGATCACACTCCACAAACGTTTCCATACCTTTCCTTTTTTGACTCGGTAGATTATCTCGGCACCTTTTCCACATCACTAGGCACAGGTACAGTCAGGGGTCAGCAAACCCTTTAAATAAAGGGCTAGACAGGCTTCGCAAGCCCTGTGGCTCTGCCACAACTCTTCAGCTCTACTGCTGCAGGGAGAAAGCAGCAATAGACAACAGGGAAGGGACAGGTGTGGTTGTGTCCCAACAAAACTTTTTCTGCAAAGACAGATGGGAGACAGGTGTGGCCCCTACACCACATTTCGCTGACCTGTGGTCTAGTTTATACATCTTAACATCTGTGTGGTATTTCATTGGATGGATCTACCATAGTTGATTTAACCAGTTCTTTATTAATATATTTATGTTTCTTGTTCTTTTTAAAATATTTTATTTATTTATTTTTAGAGAGAAGGGAAGGGAGAGAGGAGGAGAGGGTGAGAAACATTGATCGGTTGCCTCTTGTACGTGCCCCGGCGAACTGGTGACCTTTTGCTCTGTGGGACGATGCCTAACCAGATGAGCCATACTGGTCAGGGCTCTAGTTCTTTTTATTACAAGCAATTCTGCACAAACATCCTGTACATAACCTTTGCTTACCTTTATAAATATTTGTGCGGGAGAAAGTCTCTGAAGTGGAATCACTACATCAGAGGCATGTGCGTTTAAAATTGTGCTCTCCACTGAGGTTGTACTCGTCCACACTCCCACCGGCAACACGGGAGCATGCCAGCTTCCTTAGCTGCTTGCCAACTGGGAGACCTTGAGAGATGCTGTACCCTTTAGTTCTAAAATTAAAGAAGTATTTCCTATTTGGAATGGGTTTTAAAAGCCTTGCCGTCCTCAAAAGACACACTCCTAATTGGTAACGTTGGTTATTTCTAAGAATGGGATTGCTTGTTGTTTTAGTTTCTTTTTATGCTTTTCTATTTTGTCTGAAACATTTTTGATGTGTAGTCACTACTTGATCAAAACAAAAGATATGTGTAAGTTATATTATGTCCTAGATACAATTATGAGTGTTATATATATATTTACCCTGTAGCAGATACATATAGAAAAACACCTTTGTACAAGAAAAAGCAAGCCCTGTCCAGATGTTTCCAGTATATACAAATGCCAGTCCATCCACTGCCTTAGCTCTTTGTAGGGAGGCATTTTCTGCTTTATTCCACAAAGACAGCATCCCTCTAGTGAAGGTTTCAGTGTACCTGCTACGCAGCTGTAAAGGATTATAGTTTACCAAATGGAGGGCTTTTTTCGGAGTGCTGTCAGAATCTGGCTTATTACCACATGTCCGTCCTTCCTGTGTGGCCAGGACTGTGTGTGTGACCTAATATGTCTAAGCCAGCTAATGAGACACCCGGGAAGAGAATGTATGGTGCGGCGTCCAGTGTCATCTCAGGCAGGTGGTCAGGACACGAGGCTTAGCAGCAGTGTCCACTCAGGCACACAGATTAGTAGGGCTGCTCCCTTGCAGATCAAAGGCTGAGATCTGCATTTCCTGAATTTCTCCCAATTCCCAGTAGAGCCCACTTGGCACCACAGTGATGCCACAGGAACTGGTGTGGTAATTCCCCTGACTCCCTGAACCGCAGCCATTTGTTCACGGATGTCACCTATTGCACATTTTACTTCCTATAGGATGGGAGGTACAGAATCACATCCCTTCCGGAACTATATTGAAGGCCTTCGTCTCAGGTGGTGAAAATGGGCCCTGGATGAAATTTATGAGAGGAGAGATGACAGTAGAGACTTTCTTACAAGAATTTGGGAGACTCTGCTCTGAAACTGTGAGTAATAAACATGTTTGAATTTCCATAATTCTTCTCGCCTAACACTCATCCATATTTATTAAACTGCAAATAAAGTGAAAATCTAATCATTATAAATTTTAAGCTATTTCTTCCATCCCCAGGCACCCAACTCCAACTGCATATATGAATAAGTAAAAATAGTCCATTACTAAGCCTCCCATCAGCTATTGTTCATCTGAAACAGGAGCTGTCTGCACTATGGCTTTGATCGGAAAGCTTGCTTAAGCAATCATGCTGTCGAGCCTTTTCTCTGCACTGTGTGTTTTTCTAAGGCCCTTATATGAACTCATGTGACCTCCACACTAACTGCTGAAATGTAATGAGAACACAGTAAATGAAGCCCTGTGGATGGACCGTAGAGATGGCAGCACAACGACGACTGCACTTAGTGACATTCAGGTGTACACATGACGTGGTTAAAACAGTCAAGTTTATGTTATGTGTATTCTTCCACAATTGCACATCTATACATATATATCTTTGAAAACATGATGCTAAGTAAAAAAAAAGCCAGTCAAAAAGACCACAGATTGTGTGATTCCATTTATATGAACTGTCCCAAAGAGGTACATCTGTAAGACACAGAAAGTGGATTAGTGATTTGCTTGGACTGGGAGTATTGGGTGTGTGTGGGGGGGGAGTGGGGAGTGACTGCTCATGGGTAAGGGGTTTCTTTTTAGGGTGGTGACAATGTTCTAAATATGACTGTGGCGATGGTTGTACAACTTTGTGAATATATTAAAAGCCATTGAATTGTATGGTTTAAATGGGTGAGTTGTATGATATGAGAATTGTGTTTCATTGAAGTTACGGCAAAATGTGTGTGTGTGTAAAATAGCAGACTTGCCTTTGCAGAGTTTAAAGCATGATAAAAGGAGAGTTTTCAAATCCCACACAGACTGAATTGAAAAAACTTGATCAGAAACTGAAGTTCATAATGGTGATGCTGAGGCAACACAAGATCATTAAATGTCTTCTGGATCACTACAAACTCAGTTACATCTACTTAATACACTTTTAGAGTTTAACGTGTCCTCTTTTGGTATCCTGCTACTTTTTAAAGTTGACAGCCCATGAGCGAAGTAAAGAACTCCTTTAACTGGAAGACTGATATAAATAGCTCCATTCCCTAACCATTGTAACTCTAATTCTAAGTCATTTTTTTGTCATCTTATGTGCAAAGTTCTGCAGCTGGCTGAGGGAGAGGATTCCTTTAGGCAGCAAGCCAAAGGCCCCGCTTTTACAGCCTGGCAGCGTCAGGAAGCTGGAAATATGTCTGTGTCTTTTTCTCTGTTGGTAATTGTACTCTGAATGATTGTTTGCTCTCCCCCTGCCCCCCACCCCATTCTTAGTCAGAGGCCCGTGTGCCCGTGGCCTCCTTTTTCTCTCTGCTGACCAGTGAGCAAGTGGCGAAGCAGTTCCCGGTGATGACTGAGGCCATAACTCAAATTCGGGCAAAAGGACTTAAGACTGCAGTCTTGAGCAATAATTTTTATCTTTCCAATGGCCAAAGCTTTTTGCCCCTGGACCGGAAACAGTTTGATGTGGTAAGTCTGAAATGATCCAAAACAATAATCAAAACAGTCTGTTCTTGCTTCAGGACGCAACGTTTAACTCTGCCTTGTAGCAGGTCTTGAGCGGTGGGTATTTTTATTCAGACATTTGACCAAGTTAGGTTGAGACATAACAGGTTGAAATGAGGACTTTTAAAATATCACTGAGCTCTTGGCAAAGTCACACATTATGGGATTTGGTAAGTGGTTGAAGCCTCAGCTTTAGAGGATTCCTTACATTCTGGGTATGAACCATAGTCATCACGTAACACACACATCTCCATCAGCCCTCTTAATGTGCCCTTCGACCTTTCCCTTCAAAGAGCAACCGTGTTGCCCAGTGTTTCTGTGGCATCAGTCCTTAGACCAGCACTGTCCAGGGCAGCTGATTCCAGTAAGAGGGATGTCCCACATGGTCACTGCTAGTCACATATGGCCATTAAGCACTTCAAATGTGGCCAGTGTCATCGAGGAACTGAATTGTATTTCCTCTTAATTAGTTTC
This sequence comes from Carollia perspicillata, assembly GCA_004027735.1. Lineage (NCBI taxonomy): Eukaryota > Metazoa > Chordata > Mammalia > Chiroptera > Phyllostomidae > Carollia > Carollia perspicillata. Next base: position 22,231 of record PVKM010001931.1, read on the forward strand.
AATGTAAATAATCCCACGTGGCTAGCGGCTGTTGTAATAGACAGCGCACACAGCGCCAGACTATCACAGTGCCAGGAGGTTACATCTGTGAAGGATTCCCCATTTTCCTAAGAGAAGATAGGTCGTTATCTTGGGATGGATATAAATTACTGATAGATGAATTACTTAAACTGAAAATCGATTCTTACTGAGCAGTTACTATGTGCATGGCACTGGCTGTGCGTGAAGGGACACTGTGTTCAACATGACAGCCACCATCCCCACCTTCTGAATACACACTTACTGCATTTCAAGTGCTCAGTCACCACCTGAGGCCAGTGGTTACTATATTGGAGAGATAGCATTTCCATCCCTGTGGAAAGTTCTGTTGGAGCATGCTATTTCAGAACCTAAAATCCAGTCAGATTGACAGGCAGAGCTTTAGAACCCAGGTGTTGGAAATTAACCTCCTCACCTAATGCTGCTGCCACCTTCTACCTCCTTGCTCTCCTTGTAAGAGGGCTGGCAGAGATAGAGCTCTCTGACCTCTGGACACTTTGCCTGGCTCCTTACCTGCTTTGACTGTTGCTTTCCCCGCTCATCCGCAATGTGGCCCTCCTCCAAGCTCCCCCCGCTGGGAGTGCTCAGGGACCTTGTCCAGAATCCAGTCCTGTCTCTGTCACCTCAGTTTTCTCACCTGTAATATAGGAAGAGCGGATTTCTTCGTTGTAGGGTAGCTGTGTAGATCCCAGAAGGTAAGGCATGCAAAGCACTTGGCACAGAGCCTCAGCACAGAGGCTCCTTCCACCAAGTGTGGCTACAGGGATGATACCTGCGTCAGGACGAATTAAGTTGGCCAGGCTCACAGTGAGCTCTTCCACGGGAAGCTACAATCTGAAAGATCTGTGAAGTAACTTAAAACAATGGACTTGTTTGTTCAGACCTCACAGGCCCTCTGGCGTATGCTTCCCAGCTGCTTTTTGGCCGGTTTTCATATTTTAGGTCCATAGGACACCTGGAGTTTTGAAAATCCATGTCCTCAAGAACAGGGATTTAGGTGTTTGTTCTCCAAAGCTACAAGGCAGGAGAAAAATTTTTTGATAGAACCCTGGTTGGCATAGCTCAGTGGATTGAGCGCGGGCCTGTGAACCAAAAGGCTGCCGGTTCGATTCCCAGTGTAGGGCCCATGCCTGGGTTGTAGGCCAGGTCCCCAGTAAGGGGGCATGTGAAAGGCAACCACACATTGATGTTTCTCTCCCTCTCTTTCTTTCTCCCTTCCCATCTCTAAAATTAAATAAATAAAATCTTAAAAAATTTTTTTGATAGCGGTAAAGATAGGGCAACCGCTTCTATGACCCCTGTCAACACTAGAGGCTGTTTCTGAACTCTTCAACCAATATTATAAGAACCTGTCTCTGCTGAGATACATGTGGCTTTTGAAAAAAAATGTCCTCTAGCTCTGGCCGATGTGGCTGAGTTGGTTGGAGTGTTGTCCAAAAGGTCGCGGATTCGACTCCTGTTCAGGGCACATACCTAGGTTGTAGGCTCGCCTAGGTTGCGTGTTTGGTCCCCGGTTGGGGCGCATATGGGAGGCAGCCATTTGATGTCTTTCTCGTGTCTGTGCTTTTCTCTCTCCCTGCTTTCTCTCTCTAAAAAGGAAAATGTCAATAAAAATATTTTTAAAATTTCATCTAATTTTCTACATTATTTCTTATTGTAAAAGAAATTACATAAAATTCACCATCTTAACTTTTTTTAAAGTGTATAGTTCAGTAGTGTTAAGTGTGTTCACGTTGTTGTAAGACAAATCAGAACTTTTTTATCCTGTAAGGTAGAACAGAAAGAGAAGGGGAGGGATTTCATCAAACTCAAACCTTAAGAATTTTTTTACTTTGCCCCAAATGTAACTACGTATGAGAAGAGATGTCTGCTTGTCAGAACTCGGCCCCATTCCCCCGGGCTCTGTGCCCTCTCTCTTTCCTTGTCTCTGCCAGTACTGCTGTGTGGCTTCCCTACAGCTTGATACATTGACTGGTGTCTGAAACACCTGGTGTCTCTGCTACCTGCTACTGACATTTTCTTTAGAAGGAGCTTCTTTGTCTTTTTAGCTCATTCAGGTCCTTAGGAGACCAGGAAGAGAGGTCCCGTTTACTCAGGACATTTATTTTCTAGAAAGGGCACCAACCTTCAGTAATGCCACTGTAGAGCAGAGGGAGGGGCTCTCAGGTTTGTCCTTGGACTTGGAGAGTGTGGGTCATTCTAGAAGTGAGTCAGGAATTTAGTTCTATTCTTAGGGCAGACCAGAGGCTATTGGTGGTAGGCCTCTGTGGCCATCTGAGGCCCACTTTATAGGAGATTCAGCCCTGGGGACAGTATAAGAGGGGACTCCCAGCAGGGTGCTGGATCAGAGGGAGCCTGACACTGAGACAGCTGTTTCCAGGGTCTCCTGAACCCTCAGCAGCCACGCTGGTCCCAGGTTAGATACACAGTTGAAGCGAGGCTGTCAGGATGCAGGAGGTTCTTTACAAGAAAGCAAGAGCCTTTGCCCCCAGTGGTCTCTTTGGTGTCAGCCTTCCTGTGGGATTTATCTGTATAAATTGAGTGTGGCTGTGTTTTAACTTCTGAAATACAGACATTAAAGGCCTGGGTCTTTTGTGACAGTTAACAGTGCCTTCTTTCTGGAAAAATGGTGAAATATTGTCCCTAAAACTGAAACACAACTTTCCTTCTGCTCAGCGTAGGCACAATATCTAACATTAGCAAAATGCTTTGTCATTTTGGAACTCATTCAGGTTTCCTTAAGTTTTGCAACCACCACTAGGACAGGTAAGATGGCTGTCAGTTTTCCCACTTTACTAATGATGAAACTGAGGCCCATCGTGACTTCACTGTTTGTACAAGGTCACTATCTGAACCAGAACTTCAGTTTTCTGAGTTGGCCCCCCGGTTTAATCCAAAATGTTCAAATCACTCAATTTAAAAAAGCAATGGCATTTTCTATCAAGATACTCTCAAGTTACTTGTTCTAACAAATCTCAGCTATCTTCCTTCTGTTCTTTAAAAAATACAGCAGCATGCATGTGGGAGCACCGCTTTCAGGGCCGTTTCTCTCTTTTCCCCGTCCCTCCCTCAGGTGGTGGAGTCCTGTCTGGAAGGTGTCTGTAAGCCGGACCCCAGGATATACAAGCTGTGCTTGGAGCGGCTCGGCCTGCAGCCTTCCGAGTCCATCTTTCTCGATGACCTTGGGCACAGTCTCCAAGCGGCTGCCAGCCTGGGTATGCACACCATCAAGGTAATGGTCACTGCCCTTTGAAGCCCTGCTGTCCTCTAGGCACTAGTGTGAGCATCTGTGTGCAGTCCTCTTACATTCACAGTGGTGGCTGCCTGTAGTGGTTTTCCCCATGTTGCCATAGCCTATTTGTTTTTTAATTCTGAAATCTGTGTGACTGGCTGCTTGCATTTTTGATGGGAAGTAAGACAAATGCGTACTTAGAAGGCGGTTTGAGAAGGAGTACACAGCAGGTGAGTGGCAGGCTGCAGACATTTGGGACAGCAGTCACAGGCTGTGTTAGCGACGCTCTTTTGAGTGGAGAGCCAGCAGCCACCAACCCCAGTCCAGTCCAGGGTGTGGCCAAGAAGCACGAGAATTCATGGGAGGGGGGTTCTTGGTCCAGCTTTGCACAACTGAGTTTTCCTTTTGAAGCTGACGGGCTCATAGAGACAGAGTGGATGCTGCAGCACAGAATTCTTCCCTCCTGACACGAGGGAGGACTGTGGACTCTTAACCGGAACTGTGCCCCACAGACCGAAAGTTTAATGTGTTTTGGAATTAAATGGGAAGAGGAAACTTGTTCTGTGGCTTCCTCATTAACTGAATATCCTGACTTCAAAGTCCTTGCCCAGACAACTGAGTTCTGGATGTTTCCTTCTAAAAGTTACCATCTTAGAAAACAGACAGGAGGAGAGGTCAAGGATGACTGGTAGCATGTTCAATATTTTCTTTGAAACCAGGTTAATGACCCAGAGGCTGCAGTAAAGGAATTAGAAGCTCTTTTGGGTTTTACCTTGAGAACTGTTGTTCCAAACACTTGTCCTGTGAGAAACGCAATGGAAATTCCCAAAGATTCCTTGGAGAAGTACCTCAAAGACTTACTGGGGACCCAAACCACAGGTATTGGAGTTTTTGTATTTTGGTAACTCCTTCCAAGGTCAGGCTTTCAGGCTGGTTCTCACTTTCAAAGCAACCCAAGTACAATGTGCTGGAGCCAAAGAGGCGGTGTGGTAAGGAAAACAGCCACTGAGCCTGGTGGGTCTCAGTGCTGCTGTCAGTTTTGCCTGGGAAAAAGTACTCGCCTCCTTTCCTGTGCACCCTCCAGAGTGCACTTGCCCACCCTTCCACGGAGGGTGCCGTGTGGCCGCCGCCTGCAAACAGCTGTCAGGGAGGAGAGGGACTGGGGGCTGTCAAATGTGCCCAAGGGTGCTGGAAGTTTCTGGGTTTTTGCTTTTTTGAGGTGACAGCTTACTTGTAAAGGTGACTTAAAAGTTATATAAAATATAACAGGTTGTCTGCATCTCTTCAGAGGTCCCACCCTTCTTCACATTCCACCCTCAGAAAGACAGGGCCTCAGGAGCTTTTGAAGACACTTCTACCTGGTGACAAAGTTTTGCCTCACCTAGTTAGTTGGTCCTTGAAAAGGCTGTGTGTGGGACTTCACGCTACGATGTGTTCCAGTGACTGGCGCATTCTCAGTGCCTGTGCGGGTGGAACGGCCCTTGCTCCCACCCAAGTGCTAGCCAGGCCTGACCCTGCCGAGCCTCTGAGATCAGATGAGAGCCGGCATGTTCAGGGTGGTGTGGCCGTAGATGGAGGGGCCCCTTCTGACCGAGCCAGATAACTCAGGCAAACTACCATTTCTGGCTCTTCTGATCAAGTGAAACAAATCTGTGTCCAGAGTTCAGTCTTATTATGAAGCTGAGGGCTCATTAGGATGTTTCTGCAGGAGAGACAAAGAGTTCAGCCTGCTGGGGTGGGAAACTGCATCTCATGAAAGCTGCTTTGGCTCAGGCTGTAGGCTGCTGCTCAGCTCCTTTCAGCTGTCACCCCAGTGTCAGGCGTGGTTTGGCTGAGCTCGGGCTGAGGGATGCACAAGGGAACTCTTCATCCTCAGGCTTAAAGCATTCCGGTTAGCAAGATGGGTTGCCATGACTGTGCTTGTAGTTGACAAACAAAACTCAAAAGCTCTTCTTCACAGAGTAGGAGTTGGCGAGAAGGACAAAATTAGACACCATAAAAGTGAGAGTATCTTTGTGGTGTAAATCCAGTGGCCTTGCCTTAGTGGAGTGGCGTGTGACTCTGGACCCAAGCTGATGGAGTATGGTGCCATTCCTACAGTGTACCCGTTGGGAAAAAAGAATGGCTTTCCAGAGCTGTCCTTCAGAGTGGGTTTGAGCTTTCTTTGTTTTCCAACTTGCAGGCCCACTGGAACTCCTTCAGTTTGATCACAGGCAGTCAAATCCAACTTACTACATCAGGCTGGCCGACCAGCAGCTGGTTCTGAGGAAGAAACCCCCAGGGACACGCCTTCCATCCGCCCACACAGTAGAGAGGGAATTCAGGTAAGTTCTCGGGGCCTGGGGCGCCCTCACCCGCTCGGCCTCGGCAGCTCAGCCCCTGAGCTGACAAGTCAGTACTCCATTAAATGCCTTGAAACATTCAAAACTGCAAGTGTGACTCTGCAAAGTTACTTCAAATAAGAACATGTAACCTAATTTTATTCATAAGTTTGTTTTCTATACCAAAACCTGTAGGAGGCTAACATTTTTAGAACTCCTAGATGAAAAAAGGCATTATTAAGATACCTTTTAGTCTTACTCTTTAGTCTTAAAGACTAAGACCTTAAGTCTTAAAATCAATATATATTTTTAAAAGACTTATTTTTAGAGAGGGGAAGCGAAGGAGAAAGAGAGGGAAAGAAACTTTGATTGGTTGCCTCTCACACACGCCCCAACTGGGGATCGGGCTCACACCCCAGGCATGAGTCTTGAACAGGAATCGAACCAGCGACCTTTCTCTCCACAGGACGATGCTCAGCCAGCTGAGCCACGTCGTGGGTCAGGGCAAAACCAATATATTAGCAGGGCTGCAGCCCAACAGTTGTGGCCATGAATGGGTGATGAATATACAGGGCTTTCAAATACAAATGTCTGTACTTATATATGTTTGAAATGTTCTATAATGAAATGTTTAAAAGAATAAATGTGTTACAATTCATCCCAAATAAAATCGCTTGCTTTGTAAACAGGAAAATGTAAACAGAGGAGATTTAAACAAAACCACCTCTAAATCTGTTGGAGAATGAGTTCTGAAGAAATGCGTGGGCTCCAGGGTGGGCCTGCACTCCTGGAAGACTTCCTCCTCCCCTGTTCCTTCTAGGCTACCATTGCTCTGCAGAAGGGAAGCTGCAGATAGCAGTGAGGACAAGGCAATGTTGGCTCCAGGGCCCTTCGCGTTCTTTCTGTTTACTGTTGCTGCTCCGGGCTTTTTGGTTCTTGAAATTTGACTTCTGCAAATATTGCAGGGGCTGATGACCGACAATTATGAATCATCAGGGGTTCAACAGAAGAGAAAACCTCTAGCCTTTTCTGAGCATTTGTATATGTGTCATGCAGAAGCAGTATGTATTTATAGAAGAGAGGCCCTACAATGTAAAACTACCACTCTGCCTCATGCGTCCGGCTTGTGAGCTTCCTCTAATTATTCCCAGAGACACAGGCATTCTGGAGTGCTGAGTGACATTCCACAACTCCTGGAACGCACAGAATTTCCCCATTAGTAAAGGTATAAAATGTGCACTTGAAAGTGGAACCTAATATGGTATCTGCTTATAAAATGCCAAATGTAAATTTGAACAACTGTTTTGGAAAACAGTATGGCACAATGTATTAAAAACCTCAGAATAGTCATAGTTTTAGACCTAATACTTCCAGTTAGGAGGTCTCTCTTTAAAAAATAATTCTAAATAGGGAAAAAAAGCTGTATGCATCAATATGCTCACTACAGTGTTGTTTACAGTAAAAAATTGGATACACCCTAAAGCTACAATAACTGAGAAGTGCTTACATAAACCTTGGTAGATCTACTTGTGGCAACGACAATAATAGTAATAGCTAACATTTACTGAGTGTCGCTGTGTGCCAGGTACTATAATAAATGCTTTGAATTGTTAACTCAAAGCATTTTCACAGGTCCATGATATGCTACTGCTATGATCCCCATTTTACAGATGAGGAGAGTGAGGCTTAAAGAATTGTGTGAGTGATGGGGTCTGGCTTAATGCCCAAGGGCAGTGGGATTCCGTAGCCCAGCCTTAATGATTATACTATTATTGCAGCCAATAAAAGTATGCCTGTAATAACATAAAAATGTGTGTGGTAAAATTTTAATGTAATAAAAACAGATACAAGCCATATATAGAGTATTATCTAATTATTTTTTTAAGACTTATGCATGGAAACAAAAATGAAAGGAAAGGAACAAACCACAGTGTTTACCTGGTCATGTTTGGGTAATATGTTAGTAGTATTCTTCAGCTGCATATGACAGAAGCCCACCTACTGACTTAAGCATAAAAATAAGAAGGGGAGGTGGTAAAATGTATTGGCTTTATCATTTAAATCTTGCAGGCATGGCTGGATCCAGGGGTCCAAATAATGTCACCAGGACCCATTCATTCTCTCTCTTCATCTCTTTTTTAAAAAATATTTTATTTATTTTATTTTTAGAGAGGGGATGAGAAGGAGAAAGTGGGAGAGAAACATCAATGTGTGGTTTCCTCTTATGTGTCCCCTACTGGGGACCTGGCCCGCAACCCAGGCATGTGCTCTGACTGGGAATCGAACCGGTGACCCTTTGCTTCACAGGCCCGTGCTCAATCCACTGAGCTACACCAGCCAGGGCTCTCTCTTCATCTTTTAACTTTCCCATAATCCAGGATCTTTCCAGTATGCCCCCTGAGTTTGACTCATTTGCCCAATATGGGTCACAGGTTTGTCCCTGAACAGACCTGCCTCTGCAGTCAGGAGGATGCTTTGTTCAGATTGGCCGTCTCTGGGTTTCATGCCCATTCCTGGAACCACGGGTTGGGTTGGTCAGTCCCCCCAAACCAGGAGGACCTACGGTGGGGGAGAGCTGTTCCCCAAAGGAAAATCTAGGTCTTATGATCAGAATGGTGACGTGGTAAAAGGAAACCAGGCAATCAAAAGAAGAAGCTGGTTACTGGTGATAAGACTATTTTCCTGTTTAAAATTTTTAAAAGTTTCATCCTTACATGTTTCAGAGATTTTACCAGTAAAGCCACTGGGGCCTGGGGATTTCTTTAAGAAAAGGTTTTCGACTATGAATTTAGCTTAATAAATATTAGAGTTTTAAAATATTTCTTAATTTCTCTTGAGTCCTCCTTTGGCCCACAGCTAATATGAAAGTATTATGTAATTTTCAAATACTTGGGCCTTCTTCTTGATTATTAATGTATTTACACCAGCTTTCTTATGCCTACCAATTGCATGGTACTTCCCTCTCCATCCATTTTCTCTTACTTATCTTTTTTCTATCTTTGTTTTTATATTTAAAGAATGTCTCTTATAAACAGCACATAGTTAGAGCATGCTTTAATATCCAGTGTGACAATTTCTGCCTTCTAATTGGAATGTTTAGTGTAGTCAACTTAATATAATTATTGAGATGCTTGATGGTGGTCTATAATTTCACTATTTCTTTTTTGTTTGTTTCATTCATTTTTTGATCTTGTCTACTTTTGGGTCAATTGAATATTTTTTAGAATTACATTTTAATTTCTGCAAGTACTAATTTTTAAATCAGAAAAATATCATAAGAAAGCCTCATCGGTCCTGGCCATTGTAGCTCAGTTAGAGCATCATCCCGAGACACCGAAGTTAAGGGTTCGATCCCTGGTCAGGGCACACACAAGAAGGGCACATTCATATGCAACCAATGAATGCATATGTAAATTGAGCAGCAAATCCATGTTTTTCTCTCTGTCTCTAAAAATCAGTTCATTAAAAAAAGAAGGAGGAGGAAAGTCTCACCAGTTCACCCAGCAGTGATGCTCGTCTTCTTTTGTTCTGGCAGGGTAATGAAAGCCCTGGCAAATGCTGGAGTGCCTGTCCCCAGAGTTCTCGACCTCTGCGAGGATTCAAGGTATTGTTCAGGTTGATTTGTATCCTTGCATATTCAAGCTACAGAAAAGCCAGTGATACACTAAGTCAGATTCCAGTCTGTCACCGTAAAGACAAATTTGGGTAGGAGCGAGAAGAGACTTCAGAGCAACTCCCTGAGAAGTTCACAGGTCTTTCAGTTATCCTGAAAGATAAAGAAATGCCTGCTTTTATGAGAAGTGATAGAAAACATCTTTCTTAACATTGTAAAAATATATACCCTTCTAGTTTACGTTGTTTGATTTTGTTTAATTGGTTTATTATAGGCTTTCTAAACTTTTAAACTGCTTTGTAACATGCTTTTTGAGTTTGTCCCTTTTCCCTAACTTTTTAATTACGAAAATTACGAAACATACATAAGAGTTGAAAGAAGAAATAATAGTATAATGAGCACCACTTACACTTTATCTAGATTAAAACACTGTTAACACTTTTCCACATTCGCTTTCTACGTGTGTGTAAATAAATAGATGTGTATATGGATTATGTATATAAAATAAGTGTATATAAACAGTAATAACTACATAATTACCTTGTAAATGAGTATATTTTATGGATACCCATGTATAAATTATTTTTAGCTAAACCTTTTATAGCAAGTTGCAGGCAGCACACATCTCCTAAAAGTAAAGACATTCTCTTTCCTAACCACAGCAGCATTATTACACTGAAGGCAAGTATGATAATTTAATCATATAAATACCTAGCTCATGTTCAAGTTAGGGAAAGTTATAATAATGGTAGATGTTTCAAAACAACTTTTTAGAGTAGTAAACTGATTTCTAATAATGAGCAAAAGATGACATTTCAGTGTGCCACCTTAATTCTATAGGGTGGTATATATACGATTTATACCACTAGATAATGATAAAAATAACATTAAGAAGAACACGGGATATTTATTGGACCCTCACTGGAAGTGCCAAATCCATATGCCAGGCACTTCATATACATTTGCTCTCTTAATTCTTACAACTACCCTTTGACATTTTACAGATTAAAAGCAAAAACAAAGCTCAGAGAGGCTTAAGTGAATCTCTCACGATCACACTGCTGGGAAGGGGTAGGGGTTCTCTGTGACTCCACAGCCACCTCTCTCAACATGCTGCATTCCTATGTCCTCGACCTTAAACCTGTTCCAGTGGCTTCTACTCCTGGACCAAAGGAAAGAGAAGAGGGGCATGTTGGCCAAGAGTAGGGACAGGGCTACGTATATGGATTGGTTTGGGCAGGAGTGCTTCAGACCCCTTGTGCTCATGTGCAAAGGAAAACGGACACATCCAGCACTCTGGGTCCGAATCCTCCCCCAGCACCCTCAGTGCTCACACAGGATGGAAAGGGCGGTACGTGACCAATAGCCCGCCACACTGTGGGCCCTGGAAACACCCTGTCTGTGTCTGCCCCTCCCAGGATCATTGGCACACCCTTCTACCTGATGGAGTACTGCCCAGGCCTCGTCTACAAAGACCCCACTCTGCCAGGCTTGGAGCCCAGCCAGAGGCGGGCCATATACACTGCCATGAACAGAGTCTTGTGCAAAATTCACAGTGTGGACTTCAAGGCTACAGGCCTAGAAGACTACGGGGAACATGGTGAGCACAAGGCCCCTTGTCTTTCGTGCTGAACATTTCCTCATGGTTGCCTCTGCTTTGGGATTTGCGTGGTGTCAGGGCATTAATGCACCAAGCGACTGCTAAACGTGAGGTGGGCTTATTCACTTTCTACTTGGAAACTCAGTTTCATGTTAATGTAGATGTTACTTACCAAAACCTTTTGTCCTGGGATAAATTCCTTCATGGAGTCAGAATCTCTCTTCCCTGCAACTTTTATCTCACTAGATCATTTAAATGTTAAATGTCTGTTTTCTAATACTGGCCAAGGTCATTTAAGATACCTTCCCTTTTTTTTCATCCTTTCCCTTAAGTGTTCTTTCAACAGGGATAGATTTTTAAAATGCCATTATGCCGAGGTGTTTTGTTTGTGTAATTCCTGCCTTTTTTTAAATGTCTTGAGAGGTCCAGTTGCTCCTCATCCTTGCCAGCACTTTTTATTGTCAGTTTTTTTTAAGTCAGGTGTGTTGAACCATAGCATCCTGTGAATCTTGACAAATGCACAGTTTTATAGCCACTACTACAATTGTCTCCGTGCTTTTGCACGCAGAAACGCCACCACGAGCCAGAGTCTCACTTTTTCTATGCTGCAAAGCCCAAGAGTATCTGACTCTTGACCAGTATGGATTCCTGACCATAGTCTAAAGAATCTGTCAGCTAAGCTATATTTTCTTTTTCCTCTGCTTTTAACCAAAGCATGCCTGGTTTTCCATAGGACCATATCAGAGACTGCAACATGTGTCCAAAGTGCATCAACTTCCTAACATATTTCTGCCAAGTTATTCAGGTTCCACCACTGTGCACACACATGATCTGGGTCTCCGGAACTGACAGTTTGAGTTACTTTGTTACAACAGAGGAGGCCTGCCAAATTCACATCCAAATTGGGGGGGTCCTCACTGCCTCACTCCTTCCAAGTCCAGCCAAATCCATACCATCCCCCATATTCTAACCTGGGGACCAGAGATACACATTCAGTGGGGTTTCCCCTCCATCTTGGTGGCCTCATTGGGAAATACGCATTCACAGTTCATCTGAAGTTCAAATGTAAGTGGGCATCCTGTATTTTATCTGGCAGCCCTAGTTTCCAGGGACAGGGCCCAGGCAAAGACAATAGATGCCACCAATATTGATCCATGGTTTCACATGGAAAGAACATCAGACCAGAAGTTAGATGCTAATTTGTTGGATGACCTTAGACAAGTCGCATCACTTTGTCACAGTTTTCTCAATAGTAAAGGTTCGGTAAAAAATAATAATAAAAAAATAAAATAAAAATGCAGCCCTGCCCTGCCTCCCTTAGAGAGCTGATGTGAAAAGCAAATTAGGTGGCAACTGTCCTAGTGCTTAGCATGAAGATACAGCCTCAGGTGGATGAAGTAATGGGCCTGTGACAGTGCACCGTGGAGAGAGCAACTTATGGAAGGTTCTCCTGGGCGCTGGGTGAAGCCTTTGTCTTTTATTTTTAAAGAGGACTATTTTGATGCTCTTGACACTGACATATGGGCATGAAGAGACAAAGCAGTAATCTGATTGATTTCATGTGACCAGGGCCTGCCTGCTGGGCCACTGGCTGTGCGTGAGCCTGAGAGCACAAAGCAGGGTCATCACAGAGCAGATCCACTGACCCAGCCTCAGGGGCATCAGCTCTTCCTCTCCAAGAGTCCTGCCAAATTTTCTCCAATTATATCAAGAACCCAGCTGCTGGGCAGGGCATTGGCTATATATATGCGAATATACTACCACTCGTATAAAAGAGGGTATGTTTGAATAAATTTAAATGTTCGTAGAAGTGAAGAATCTCTCTAAAATGACACTTAAGAAACTGGTCACATAGGTTACCTTTGGGGAAAAAGAATTGCAAGGGACAGGAGAAAGACTTCACTGCATTCCCTTTGTCATTTTAATTTTCAATCTGTGAATAAATTTGTTTAAAAAAAGAGTACACAATCATGACTTCTAATCCAAGGGAACTTTTGACAACAATTCTTGGGGCACAGTATAGTTATTACAAAGCGCTTTTCCACCGAGGACCTGCAGGGAGCCCATCATTCCCTTTTCTCGGCCCAGAGGGGCAGGCTGCTTTGGAGGGAAGGGCGTCTGGATGCCTGGGCAGGAGGCCTGCTGGGGACCAGCAGAGCCAGAGACACAGGGACAGGGGCACCCGCATCCCGGGAGAAGGGAGTGTGTGTGCAGCACTGGGTTGGTGTGTACGGATGGGGGCTGGGCCCTGGAGGGCCTGCTTCCACAGCGGCTCCTGCAGTTTTGAATTTCCCTCAATATGATGCTTTTCAAACTTGTAGAAATGTGAAATAGTACAATGAATAGCTATACAGGGAGGGGAAAAAAGGGGGTTTACAGTTAGAGGATGCAAAACACCGAGTTTATTTTTGTTATTATATACTATTTATTTTCCATAGGAACAACTGCAAACCCACTTTTGCCCCACCGTATATGTACGCACTACTAATTTTAACAGTGGTTAACTTCTGCCATATTGTTTATCAATCTGTTTAAATGTGTGTGTGTGTATGTTTATGATCCACAAAGTTGCAGAGACCTGACACTTCATTTCTAAATATTTCAGTATGCATTTCCTTTAAATAGGGATGGATGTGCCTCAGTACCATTATCACATCCGAGAAAATGCACCATTTTCCCAGAATATCTAAAACTCAGTGCATATTCACATTTTCTCATTATCACCCTCATATCTTGTAAGTGAAGGCTTTTCCCAAATCAGGGTCCAGTTAAGGAATGCAGCACAGCCCCTCCCACACGCCTTCTTGTAGAGTTGTCTTGACTATTTCCTCGTGGTTTCATTTACTGCTGCTGTCTTCTATTTCCTGTAACTCTGCAAACTGGAAGTTAGTTCTAAAGGGTTGCTTTGTTTCGGGTTAAACTCCTGTGGATTTGGACCTTCGCCGCTCCTGGCCCAGCTGGATCCTCTGCTGGGCAGGTGTCCAGGTGCTCTGGCATGCAGTGGACTCCACAAAAGAAGCACGATCTCTCCGTCCCCATCTTTAGCCTCTGGGGACCATTTTTTTCTCAGATGAGGGGTGACCTGACACATTGCTTATTGTCGGTTATAATAAGTAATTACGGATTATCGGTGATAATCAGTAATTGGCAATTGAAAAAAACGGTGACAGTAATCATGTCCACCATTCACTGAGCATCCCTGCATGCCAGCTCTGTATTTGTGGGCACGTCATGCAGGGATTTCATGTAGCCTTCATGACAGTCCTACAGAATTAAGTATGAATACACAATACAGAGGAAGCAAGGGAAGGAGACTCAGAGAAGTTAAATCAACTGAAGACCTTGACTGGGAGCCAGGTAAACTCCAGAATTCTTTTCAGTCTCAGATGGAACTTGCAAGTTCCTCAACTATTGTATCTCTTGGGTTTCCTACCAAACCACTGAATAAAAATAGCAAATCCTGGTGTAGTACTTATTGCATATTGGGGACAGTATCAGGGGCTCTCCATGTGCTGTCCTCCCAACAACACGTGAGGACCATCTCACTGGTAAGGGTAAACCGAGGCACAGAAAGAGAATGGCAGGCAGAGCTGGGATCAGATCCAGGCAGTCTGGCCGCAGTGTCCATGCTTTTAGCCAACCACGGTTTGGCCAAAAAGGGATTTCCTAAAGGCTGTTAGGAGCTCATAAGACCTCGGAGAGGAACAGGGATCAAGCTTGGAGGCCACATGGCTGGGAACAAGGCCCAGACCACACTGATCCAGCCAAGGTAAAACAGGCAGTGGCTTCTTCCCCCCTGCCCCCCCCCATCCCCCCACCCCCCCACCCCCCGGGCAGCAGGAGCAGCCCGTGGGAAATGCCCAATCGGAGGACAATGATGGTATAGAGCACTGCAAGGGGTTTCAGGGCTCTGGTTGAATTTTGAAACCTTTGGACGCTGTTGGAATGGCACACCATGCTCTAACTCTCTTCCCTCAGGGGACTATATCGCACACCAGGTGGGAACCTGGACTAAGCAGTATCGAGCCTCAGAAACCAGCACCATCCCGGCAATGGAGCGGCTCATCGAGTGGCTGCCGCTTCATCTTCCTAGGCAACAGAAGATCACGGTGGTACATGGGGATTTCAGGTAGTTATGAGGAGGGAGGACTATGAAAATGTGAAAAATGATGGGAAGGCATCTTAAAGGGGAAATTAAGCAGCTGGTCTTGGCCCAGTTTGCGGTTGTGACTTATTCCTGTTACAGAGGGTCTCCCTGTACAAGCCTTTTAAGGCAAGGTTCCTTAGCCTTGGCTCTAAAGACAAGTCTTTAGGTTGAGGGGCTGTCCTGTGCAACCGCAGGGGTTATTACCACACCTAGGTCTAAAGGTGCGAGTGTGTGTTCATTATTATTGCTGCATAACCAACCCCTCCAAAACCGTGTGGCTGTAAACAATAATGACAGCAGGATTTTTGCTCATAAATTTGCAATTTGGGGACAGGAGAGCTTGTTTCAACTGGGTGGCTCTCAGGCTGGAGGCTCTCTGTCGTGCCCGGCACTGGGGCAGAGGAGATGTGAACAGCTAGACTGCTCAGGCCCCACTCTGTCTCTTCACGGTTTCCCACATGTTCTGTCCAATATGGCAGCTGCGGGGTAGCTGGACTTCTTACCTGGAGGCTCAGGGCTGCAAAGGTATGTGTTCTGAGAGAGAGACAGCTGGGCAGGCGCTGATGACCAAACCTCCGGTGTCACTCAGCATCACCTCCATCTGCAGTGTATGAGGTCTGTCCAGAAAGTATCCAGGCATGTACTATGAAAAATGGAAACATTTACTGAAGAAGATACAAGACACATTGTACATAGAACAATAATGCCTCAGTTCCCTTCAAAGTAGACACCCTGGGATCTCACACAGTTCTCCTAATTGCCATCAGCAGCCCTGTCATATTTTCCCGAATCTCATCAATGGTCTGGAATCTCTTCCCTTTCAGAGGTAATTCTAGTTTTGGCAAAAGTCAGAAGTCACCGGGTGCCACATCTGGGCTGTAGTGGGGCTGAATCACCTGGATGATGTGTTGTTTCACCAAAAACTCTGCACGAGACGTGATGTATGAGTGGGCACATTGTCATGATGAAACAGCCAATTACTAGTTGCCCATAGCTGCAGCCTTCTAAATCATGCAAATAGTTTCTGTGGAGGAATGTCCAAGCTTAACACAAAATTTGATGCAATTTTTTGCTCTACTTGCTCAGTCATTTTGAATGGGATGGCCACACAGTACACATGCTCAGGCAAGGGTGTCTACCTCCCTTACTGACTAGTACAGCAAAGTTGTCACTGTTCACACATGTACATTCCAGTCCACTCTCCTTGGCTTCCAGGTGACATGGATGTTGTGCAAGTTGTTCCTGTTATATTAATAATAGCTGGACTTTTTCTGGACAGACGTATTTGTTAGAATCGAGTCACTTCCAGAGGTGAAGAATTAGACTTTTCCTTTTGTGGAAGGAGTGTCAAAAGAATTTACACACCTGTTTTAAAGCCATTACAGGGAAAGAGGAATTACCAGGACCCAGAGAGGTTAGCATGTAGGAGGAGCTATCTGACCAGATCTCTGGCCCTCGGGAGAGGAACGCAGCTGGCCCTCAGCTGTCTGAGAGGGAGCTGGCTGATGCACAGTCCCCATCTCCTGCTGGGGTCCCACCGGGTGAGCCCATCTGAGCCACAGGGCAAGGGAGCTGGTGGATATGGCCACAGCCCCTGCAGCTCAGGCTCCAGGGACACAGAGGGGCCGGGGGGGCAGGGTGCATCTGGAGGAGCAAATGGGAGCAAATGGCAGATGCCCATTAAGATTTTATTTATTTATCTTCAGAGGGGAAGGGAAGGAGAGAGGAAGAGAAATATCAATGTATGGTTGCCTCTCATGCGTCCCCTGCACGGAACTGGCCTGCGACCCAGGCATGTGCCCTGACTGGGAATAGAACTGTGATCCTTTAGTTCACAGGCCCATACTCAGTCCACTGAGCTACACCAGCCAGGGCAGCGATCAGTTTTCTTAGGGCTGTCTCTCTGTTCCTTCTGTGGCCTATTCAGGCTGGACAACCTGCTGTTCCATCCAGAAAATACCGAGGTGCTTGCTGTCTTTGACTGGGAACTTTCTACCTTGGGTGACCCCCTTGCGGATGTGGCCTACAGCTGCATGGCTCACTATCTGCCACCTGAGTTTCCCATACTGCCAGGTAGGAACTGCTGATGGGGAGAGGGCAGGACTGAGCCAGCTCCATTCTCACAGTGTTTGGGCAGACTCAGCAGAAGCAGCTGTGATTGGGATGGGGGTTTTGGTAGAAAGCATTTGGGATTCATTCCTGTCCCAGTGCGGGGAAGTGGGTGGAGGGGCATTTGAAGTGAGAAGGATAGGCATATAGGCACCTCTTGTGCTTTTATACAACTAATTTGTATTTAATTTATTAAATTAGAAGTACAGGTTTATTTAAAGATTTTAAGAATCCACAGGTAACAAAGAGTTCAAATCATCAACAATCCCAGAGATAACCACTGCCAATCTTGTCATCTTTTTTCTGTGTATATACACACATTTGTCTAAATGAAAATGTGATTATATCATTTCATGACCTGCATTTTATCACTTAATTATATACTTTGGACATGTCTTCATGTCAGTATTTCTTCTACAGCATCATTTTTAATGACAGCCTAGGATTGCATTATATAGAGTAAGCTAAATCAAGACATTTGGTTTGATTCCTATTTGAATATTTAATTTGTTTCAGTTTTTTGTATCTTACCTCACAAAAAAGGTACAGAACATCTTTGTAGTAATGTATTTACAGTATACATTTCCATATATACTGTATACACATACAGTGTATATACAGTACATACAGTATACTCCTAGGGTAAATTCCTAGCAATAGACTATATTATATGCTTCTAAATTATGAATATGTTACAAGGGAAGCACATCTGTAAAATTTTTTATTTGTTGTAATTTTATTTTTCATAATTTGGTGGGACCTCTCTCTTTAGCATTCTTTATCACATGATTGGTCAAAAATAACAGGTGTGCATGCTGAACTGTCATCCAGATGGAATTGGAGGCGCCTCATTCCTTCCTTTATTGCCAATGTAGTCTGAAACTTTTAAGAGCCAGTTCAGGAATAATAGCTTCACATCTGGATCCCAGCCATCTGAGGAAGGAAGAGCCCTTGAAATAATGAGCTAATCCTTTGAACTAGCTGTGAAGCTAACTTCTGATGGAGGAAGAGATTTTCAGAATTTAAATATTTGCGGCCACAGAGGAGGGTAGTGTCACTGACTGCCCAGAATGGCTCTGTCCCCACAGGTATGGGTGGCCAAGATTTGACTCAGCTGGGCATCCCTACGGCAGAGGAGTATTTCCGGATGTACTGCCTTCACATGGGGATTCCTCCCATTGAGAACTGGAACTTCTACATGGCTTTCTCCTTTTTCCGAGCGGCTGCAATCGTACAGGGAGTCTACAGGTGCTCACTCACAGGTAACGGGGAGACCTGAGTCTGCTTCTCCCACTGGAAATGCCCAGGGGCTTCAAGAGGGATGGGTTCAGCCAGAATCTTCGATTCCATTAATTCAACCATGTGCCTTTAAGTGTATATCATATAGTTATATTCTTTAAAATACTTAAAATTTAAAATTATGAAGATAATGCACAAAAACTTTTAAAGTAAAAACATACACAATAAGAATTTGATCACACAGAAGGACATAAAATTATTTCCCTTTCTTCTCAGCACCCTTCCTCAAAGACAAACACTACCGTTAAGGTTTCTTGGGCCACCCAGTGTTCTCTGTATGTCTATCTTCTCTCTCCAAGTTTTATAAAAATGTGATCATTCCTTCTTCAGTGCCTTGATTTTTAAATTATTTATGCTTAAGAATTCCTATGAAACGTGTGTTTGTGTGTGTAGGGTATGATGTGTGTATATGAGACAATTCATAATGCAAACCCTTTTATTTTTTGTTTTCACTTAACATTTCAGAGACCTTTCATATGAGCAGGAGCAGATCTTCATCATTCTTTTTTATTTCTCTAGCACATTCCATTGTGTGGATATGCTATAATTTACCCACTTCCCCACTGATGTATGTTTGTATTATTTGCAGATTTTTGCAAACACAAATAAGTGGTTGGTGAACGTCCTTTCTCACACATGAGTGAATATATCTGAAAGATAAATTCCTAGAATTAAAATTCCTGGGTTTTCTAAAAGTACATGCATTTAAAATTTTTGTAGATGTTACCAAGTTGCCCAGTAAGAAGATTGCTGAAGAAGAAAAGGATTATTATGTTTCCTTTGATGGGGCTTTTACATACACAGAAAAATTCGCTACTGAACTAGCTAGGAGTTCTGGATTATACCTTGTAAGTTTGAACTTTTGAGAAGAAAAGTTGAGTGTTGTTACCAGTACTTAGAACTGACAATTGGTTGAGTACGTATGTACATGCACCGCCTGTATAGTGTTTTCATATGCATGAGGGCATGGCATAATATTAATTAGTTTTAATTCTAAATATTTTAGGGTATAATAATAAAATAAAAATAAAATAATCTATATCCTAAATTATCTGAAAAAGGCAGATGAAAGTTGGCTTCCCGTGTAGAAGGGAGGCAAATAGAAAGTAGATAGGATCTAGAAAGTGACTAACCCAGTAGCATTAAGCACAATCATTTACTCACATTAAAATCTCCAAATTTCATTCCTACCAAAAGCAACCAGGATACTTTGGAGAAGTGGCTGATTTAAGTCTAGGGCAGGATACCTACATGATGAACCTGGAATGTCTTACACCAGAAAGCAAGGAAGTTGTTGAAGACTGCTGGGGTCACATCTAGAGGACTCAAGAGCCAGCTTGAACAGGCTCCCACTTGCTCACAGTGGGAAACTTGTAGCATAAGGATGATAGCTGAAGAGGACCGAAGTACATCGAGTACGTTTAAATCCATGAGTGATTTAAGAGTGATGCTGGAGATTTACTTCAGAAAAGCACAAGGCAGATGGGTTGGGGATGGCAGAGAAGGAAACACATCGGCCTTGCTTTGATGACTGTTGAAGCTGAGTGATAGGCATCTGCTGATTTATTATATCTCTCTCTACTTTTGTATACCTTTGAAGTTTTCCGAAATGCAAATTAAAATAAAAGTCAAGTAGACAGAAACCCAGCAGTGGGTTTGTGAATACTACAGGGACGTCTTAGCTTCATGGCCATCGACACCCCAAGTTTTCTGGCAGCCTGTTGCCCTTGGCCAAGTTGCCATATTCTTCTGAGGAAAGCAGGTGCAGTGGGGGAATTGACCATTCGTTCATTCACAAGAACGTGAGCCTCTGCTAAGCCATGCACTGTGCCCAGTGGTATTGGCAATACAAAGTCATGAGCAAAACCGTGTCCAGAGACAAAACCAGCATCTAGGGGGTTTTTAGTTTAACCCTTCCTGATCTGATCATAACAGTCTTGATAAGCAGGAATTCTTGGAAATGATATTTTCCCTTCCTTTGGACAGCATTAGCTCTAGGCCACCAGTTCCCAGTTTTTATCGTGGCTTTGCAGTGAGAGCTCGCCATCAGGTGAGGAACAGGCCTGACTGCCAGTAGACACTTTTTCAGGGGCTGCTGAGTTCTCGAGGGGTTCTGCTCAGTGCCTGGGGATGGCGGAATCAATTTTGCAGTATTTGCCCTGGAGTCTCTACACCTATAAGCCTCACTGGATTGTCCTCAGTTTGCCCATCAGGAAGCCATTTAGACAGTTTCCAAGATCCTATGAGCCACTGGCTGGCTTCATGCTTCTCTGGGCTTGGAGGCAAAACACCTGGTGTTTGCCACCACATGAGAAACAGAGCACTGTCTTTCGGGTGCTTGCTCTTCCAGGCCTCACTGTGCATTCCCTTCCCTCCTCCCTGGGAAATCAGCCAGCCGGAGTGAGTGGCTGAGTTTTCCCACACAAAAACAGCAACATCTGTTTTTGAAAGGATAGTGCACAGAAGTACCCCCTCATCCACAGTTTGTTACCTGTAGTCAGCTGCAGTCTGAAAACATTACTTGGGAAATTCCAGAAATAAACAATCACAAGTTTTAAATTGTGTACCACTCTGAGCAGCATGATGGAATCTCTTGCCATCGTGCTCTGTCCCGCCCAGGTCATAAGCCATCCCTTTGTCCGGTGTCTCTACCCTGCGCACACTTGCATCTGTCAGTCACTTAGTAGCCGTCTCAGCGACTAGATCTAGTAGATCGGCTGTTGTGGTGTCACAGCGCTTGTGTTCAAGTCACCCTCATTTTACTTCCAAATGTCCCCAAAGCACAAGAGTAGTGATGCTGGCAATTCAGACATGCCAGAGAGAAGCCATAAAGTACTTTCTCTAAGTGAAAGGGTACATATAAGAAAAAACATAATATATACAGAGTTTGGTACTGTCCTGAACACATCTCCTGTGAAGGGAGGGGGTGTTATAAAAACATTCAATGGGAGGAAACAAAAAACCCCAACTATACAAACACCAATATTATTTCTGTACATTTGCCTTCTTTAAAATCATTGTTCTGTTTGAACAGCTGAGATGTTTGGTGTTGCCTTGGAAAGTGGGGCTGAGAGAAGGAGCATTTGTTTCAAAGGCATTCTCTCTATGGTGACAGTCACAGGAGACTTCAGCCCTTTAGACTAGGAGGAGGGCAGTAGTGACCAGAGCCTGGGGACTGATTTACAGTCTGTCCCAGTCTGTCCCAAGGGTCACTGTTCTTTAGTAATAAGTGGGTGCAGAAGACTAGATTCCTTGTAGGTGGCTGCTGAAATTCTAGAAAGGAAAAGGTGCTTGTGGCTACAACTTAGGAATAGGCCAGTGATGTGGTCTCTTCTGCTGGAACTACATTGGGAAAAATATACCAGAAATGGTAGCTTTAAATGAACCCAAGCTCATACAAGCGACTTTCCAAGAGACAAAGAAAGTAGCACTCTGAAGTCAAGATCCAGTCAAGGAGAAAAAAATTAAGAGAACATTTTGCACTCTCTGTTAGGAAAAGAAAACCATTACAAATAACAGTGAGTGCAAAGGAGGCGTCTTTCCTTTCCCAGTGGTGCGTTCAGTCTGAGTAATGAAGGGAAAACGTAGCCCGCGTGTGCTCATCGGCCCTCCCTGCATGTCATGGAATCAGGGAAAGCGGCTGTCTACTTCCCGACTGGCCCCTTGGGCTCAGATCCATACCCAGCACCTAGAAGGAGCTGAATGACTTGTTGAGGTCTAGCAGTTTGCATTCTCTGCTATGTAGCAAATGGACTTGGTTCCTAGTTTAAGGAATAGTATAAAATCTTTAACACTAAAGCTGCATGAGAATGGCTCTTTTGAGAAGTTGGCCATGCAAGGAGCCGGAAGAAAAATAGGCCTCCAGGAAGGACCAAAGAGAATGAGGGAGAGTCTCTTTCGAGCCCAGGAGCGCCATCTGTAGAAGAGCCCACAGTACACACACAACCACCAGCAGGCTCAGCTGCCGTACGCTGAGTGAAGGAGGCCTCCCTGAAAAGACTGCATACCCTGTGATGTATGTGTGACACTCCGGAAAAGACAGCCTAGAGGAACAGAGATACTGTTACCGGGGGCTGGGGTTGAGGGTTGGGTACAAGGTTCGGGGACAGTGGGAGTCTTCTGTATGTTGACAATGGCAGTGGTCGCCTGGCTGAACCCGCAGACTTACACACTTTGTAAAAAGGGTGTATGTACACTATACCTTAATGTTTAAAAAACATTTAATCCTTTTAAAATCTTGATGAGCCTGTGAAAGAGGTGGTGAAGGCAGGGCTGGAGCGAGTGCGGTGATGTGGGTGACGGTGTCAATCTAAGAAAACGGCGCCCAGGAACCGCTCGTGACACTGCTGTTACGGTTTCACAGCATGGGCAGCCCGGGGTGGCACACGGCTTCCAGTAGCCCCCAGGTGCCCGCAGAAGTAATTTGGGGTATTACTGATTTATTTTAGTTTCTTTAGGAAAAGTACAGATAAAGAGCAGGAAACAGGCCAACTGAGATTGATTTCTGGCTGCCAGGCCATTAGTGAAGGCTGGGGCACATTTCCTCCCTGGGACTCAAATCCTTGTCTTCAAGGGAGTAAAACAGTCACGTTGCTCCAGGGATCCAATAAGCTATAATAACAGGTGATGCACTAACACCACGTCTCATCCCTGGCAAGTGCTCAGCAGATGGTGGTAGCTGCTAATAGAAGAACAGTATCCTCATATGTTAATATTATTATTAAGGGCTATTTGGGAGTAATCACTGTTTTTCTTTCCTTAGGGCAAGCAAGCTCAGCAGCCGCTGAACACAGTGGAAAGCTGACTGAACTCCTGTCTGACCTGGCCTGGGAGTTTGCAGTCAAAGAAGGGTTCCGGGTTTTCAACAAGATGCCAGCCACAAAGCTGTCAGCGGGGTCCTACCCCACTCGGGCTGGCCCATGGTCCCTGCTGGGCATGCCAGGAACCAGGAGTTATAGCTCCCTCCCGGAATCTTCCTCAGCCCACTCCTCAAAGGGAGCTTTGGTCATCTCTCCAGAGGACCTTTCCACACGGGTTGGGGGGCTTTATCGGCGGCTGGAGCAGTTTATGGAACGACACGTGTACCCCGCAGAGCCAGAGCTGTGGGGTCACCAGGCCTCGGTGGAGAGATGGACCCCTTCCCCACTGGTTGAAGATCTCAAGGTAAAGCAGCTGTTCAAGAGTCAGTAGGAAGACCTTGTTGAAGTGGCAGGACTTCAACTTGTCCACTGGGCACCTCTGTTCCCTCCCCAGGCAGTGAAGGGACGGGAGAGCCAAGCTGAACCATCTTTGTTTTCCTCCACCACCATTCCTTGTCTCTGGTTTCTGGCCCTGGCGCCAGTGGGATTATAATGCATATTCGAATGATGTAAATTTGAAACACTGTGATATTGAATACCTCAGTTAGTAAAGTCTCCTTTGAAGAATCCATAACGTCAGTGCCCAGGGGCCAAATCAGCTGGGAACTGTGTCTGTGCTCTTGCCACACGGTGACACAGCCTTCGCTGAGAAACAGAAATACCCACTGTTCTTTGTCAGCATTCACCTGGACTTGTCTCAGTTTTTAATTGAGGTCTTCAGGAGCACATCTTTTGCCTATGATACAGCCATTATCTATCTTTAAAAAATAGCATTATCACATTTTTCTCATTACAAACATATTGCAAAATTAACCAAAGCTCAAACGTGACAAAGTACACAACATAGAAAGCTTTCTCTAAAACTCTGTCCCCTCTGAGATAATCACTGACGATGATTTCATGTATTAGGCTCCTGGCTTTTTTTCCTATTATATACTAACATTTTATTATTCTTATATTTTAATGGAATCAGTCTATACATTCGATCTCCTTCTTGCTTAGTTAACTTAGCAATATGGCACCTTCCCATGACAGCACCTGATTGACCTCTGAGGGACACTAGGTATCTCAGCCAACAGTCTGGGTGCAAGCCACAGAAGTCAGCTCTGGGTTAGTTAAGGAGCCAAGGCTCTTAGTGAGCTGCCAACCTGCACATCGAGGCTAAAGACCCAGCTTTTGGAGACAGTAGGTAGTGATTCATGGGATCTCCTTATGCCCCGTAGCAAGGCGGCGGAGGCTGCGGCCAAGTGTACTGGGCCCGGTATGAAAAGATCCTTCAGTCGCCTGTCTGCACGGAGCATGGTGTCAGCACATTCGTCATTAGAACATTAGTAATGGCAGCAGTGATGGGAGGTGGGCACGTGGGGTGTCTGAGAAATGCAGACTGGGGGAGTGAACTGACCGCTGCCATCAACATTAGGACTCGGTGGCCCCAGGACTGCGGGGCCACCGAGATTTCAACTGAGATTGATGAGAAATCACCGCTGTACTTTCCTGACTTACTTTTCCTGTGCTAGGAGAAAGCCAAGGCCGAAGGACTTTGGAACCTTTTCCTACCATTGGAGACTGACCCTGAGGGAAAATATGGAGTAGGACTGACCAACGTCGAGTACGCACATCTGTGCGAACTCATGGGCATGTCTCTGTATGCTCCTGAGGTACCTTCTTTACAGTTCTCCACTCGTGAGGATGTCCTTGCCCTCCCTCACACGTCGGCCCCCCTCCTGGACTGACAGGATTTTCTCTAGCTTGCGCTGGGCTCAAGAGCACTGACACAAACTTAAATTTCCCCTAATGGGCGAGGACAGCTGTGGACAGGTGGCTGGAGCCGAGGCAGGGAAGCAGCGAGGGACTGGAGTCTCCCGGGGAAGGTGGGAGCTGTGGGAGGCGTGAGCCTGACTGGCTTCCGAGTCTGCAGCCCACTAGTGCCAGTCTTTCAACAAAGGAGGTCCATGGCTGGGCATCTTGGGCTCTGAAATACTATATTCAGAATGTTCCTGTCTTTGCACATCTCTGGGGAGAGGGGGAGCTTCCAGGAGGGTGTCAGAGGGGCTGGGACTTGGAAGATGCCCTGGTACATGCTTCCTGAGTATTTGGAGTTTTAAATATGGACGTGGGAGTCACCATTATGCTTTTTTTCCTTTTCAGATATTTAACTGTTCTGCTCCAGACACAGGGAACTTGGAGCTTCTGGTGCGCTGTGGCACTGAGGAGAAGGCCCGCTGGCTGGTCCCGATGCTGGAGGGAAAGGCCCGCTCCTGCTTCGCTATGATGGAGCCCCAGGTACCACCCCTGGGGCTCCTTATCAGGCCAGACCCCCACCGGGCCCATGGCTTCCACCACACACGGAACACAGGTCCCTTGCCGTCCTTAAGCAGAGTATGTTCTCCCTCAGATTGCCTCGTCAGATGCCACCAACACTGAGTCTTCCATCAGAGAGGAGGATGGCTTCTATGTCATAAATGGTCACAAGTGGTGGATCTCAGGTATTTGGCCTAAAATTAATTTTTCAGTCACACTTGTGTGAGTCTCTGTCAATAAGCATGTCTCTCTCTGCCCTGCTGTTGTCTGTGAAACAACAGCAGGGGGCAGCTTCTTTTCCAGTTGATGCAAAAGAGGTTCTGTCTCAGTGCTCCCTGCAATCCCCAGGAGAACAAGAGGTTTTGCGTGGGTCACCAGAGGACCACACCTGTGACAATTCTAGGAATCTCTTGCTCACTCCCCCACTCCCTTCATTCTGCCTTTGGAAGGCAGAAGGTCACATCATCAGTGGCTTCTCCTGTTGCGGGATCAGATGGCTGCATCAGAAGGGCTAGTGATCTCCCTGCCATCCATTCATTTCGAGTTCACTCTGGAGGCCCTCCATAACTGCTGCGTGGACCTCCCTCCCTGAGTCCCCACACAGGGCACATATTATTGTCCTCACTTCACAGAGGAGGCCACTAGGCCAGAGAAGTGACTTCAGGTACCAACTGCCCTGTCTCCTCTAGGGAAGTAGGTAATCCAGAGGTAAGGGTGTACCTGCTTCTGAAGCCCGTGCCCAAAGCCACTATGTTTACACCGTCTGTGGGAACAACAAAAGGGGCTGCCAGTGACAGAGGAGCGGCTTTCTGCCTCCTGTCTTTCTATTTGCATCTGTACGTGGCACTTTTTTCTGTAAATGCTCTTATGATGTTGGATTCATTCCTCACTACGAAAACCAGCCGTTCTTGTTCCTGGTCCAGAACCTGCATGTAGTCATCTGGTTATGTGAAGTCTTAAAGAGCTCTGTCCGCTTGCTGCCTTCAGCTTTCCTGGGCCAGGACTGCGTCTGCGAAGAGCTCTGATGGTCTTGGCATCAGATGACAAGGGTCTGTCTCTCTCCTTTCCTGGCAGGTGTCCTGGATCCTGGATGTAGGTGTCCTACATCTCTGTCAGCTCTGCATGTTCATGGGAAAAACAGCCCCCCATGCCCCATGCCACTGGCAGCAGTCCATGCTCTTGGTTCCCATGGATACTCCGGGAATAAATGTCATCCGGCCTCTGACAGTATATGGGCTGGAGGATGTGCCAGGTGAGCCTGGCGCATCCTCCCCAAGCCACTCCTGTCTGTGTGTGGGTCTGGGCCTGAGAAGCACATCAGCATGCCGTACAGCACCTCTAAGGGCGTGATGGCATTCAGAGGGCCATGTGTTCCTGCCTTTCGTTTCCATACGTGAATATCAACCACATAGGCAAACTTCAGACAGGCATTTATACTTTCTTTTCTCTTCTAAACTTAGAAGATGAGACAAAATCTGAGATAAAGAGGCCACCACTCAAGACAGAGGCAGGAAGTGCACTCCAAACCTTCTCCTCTAGATTCCGGCCGACAGCTGACCTCCAGGCCTGCTGACAGCACTCATGTTTCCTTTTGGTGTTTCCAAGGGATGACAACATTGCTAGAGTCCACACCCTCAGGAAGTTTCGGTTTACAGTACAGTCATTATGTTTTAGAACAGGAATAGCAAACTATTTATTTGACATTTGTAAATTGGTGATTTATTTTTCCATCTTTGATAGGCTCCTTAATGCCTTACTCCCCAACCATGTCCCAGTTAGAAGGCTGAGTAAAGGGCAGGAAAATTGCCAGCAGGTGACTTGAATTGAGGCAAGGGATAGACGCATCCAAAACGGGAAGGTGAGTCTCTCAGGAGGAACCCTTTGGGTCTTTCAGGTGGCTGTGATGAAGTCCTGTTTGAGCAGGTGCGCGTGCCCAAGGAGAGCATGGTCCTGCACCCTGGTCGAGGCTTTGAGAACGCCCAGGGCAGACTGGGTCCCAGCAGGATCCATCACTGCATGCGGCTGATCGGACACTCAGAAAGGGCCCTGGCGCTCATGAAGGCCCGTGTGAGTGCTTCCCCTTGCACCTACAACTGACCCAGAGCCACCTGTCTGCTTAGCTATTGGACCTAAATCCTAACTGTTTTCTGAGAACTGACTCAATAGTTGAAGCAAAATGATGTTTTTGCCAAGAAGCTGTGTCCCGGTCTTTGCTTTGCATTTGCTACTTTGCTGAAATTTGAAATTCATAGTAGAATTGGTCTTAATCTGTTGAGGTGACCAGAAGGAAAAGGCTGGATTCTGTAGCAGCAGAGGGCAAGGTTCCAAGGTCCAAAGAAAGGGTCACAGGCTCCCAAGGACCATTCCTGCTACTAACTCATCTTTAAAAATCAGACACCAGGAAAAACTTCATTGGTGGCTTGTGTCCCTGGGGCTCCAGCATCTAGCCCTGTACCATCCTCTTCCCTGAGAATGTCCAAAAACTATTCTACCGTGACCTCTCCCTCAAAGACTGGAAGCCCACACAAAAGAGAGCTGTCGCTGGGAATGGTTATTCAAAGCAGAGGTATTGTTTTACACAGATGAAACCAACCCTTGAGACCAAATGTCTCACAAGAATCTACACAAAGATAAAAAGCAGTCCAGTGCATTTGCATTACTGAGCAAACCTTCTGTGATTTACAACCTTTTGAGTTGCAACTGACCAATTCTCTTTTTTCCAAATAAAATTCTCTTTTTTAAAAAAATCTTATTTATTTATTTTTAGAGAGAGAAAGGGGGAAAGAAACATCAATGTGATGGCCTGTCACTCACCCCCTACCAGAGGTCTGGCTTACAACCCAGGCATGTGCCCTGACTGGGAATTGAACCAGTGACCCTTTGGTTCATAGGCCAGCACTCAATCCACTGAGCCACACCAGCCAGAGCTGAAAGTGTTCTTCTTTAAGGGCTCAAAATGGTACTTCAGCCCCACCCTGCACAGGACTCACAGCAGCCTTCCTGCAGAGCAGTCTGTGCATGTCAGACGTCAGAAAGGGCAGAGCTCTGACATGGCAGCTCCGCTTGTGGGACTTGGTCACAAGGGACTAATTAGGAGTCTACAAAAGATTTGATACTAGGCAGTTTACCCCAGTACTGAACTTAAAAGCAAAATGTAAGGCTAATAATTAGAACTTCGTCACATAAACCCTGGTACAGGCACGCAGTGAAATTCCAAAATGATGCTGTAGAGATCCATTTCTTAATACAGAGAGATGCTCATTGTATGCCCTTAAATGAAAAGAAGCAGGCTACAAAGCAGTATGTTGAATATGACTCCACTTTTATTTAAAAAATGCATGCAGAAAGTCTAGAAAGATAGCCACCACACAGCCTCTGTAAGTAACCAGATGATGGATACCAGGTGTTTCTATTTTTGTCTGAAAATTTATCCTTTTTCTGTCATGAGATGTATTATTTGTGTAACAGTTGCTTTCAGTTAAAACAAAACTAAAGGAGAAAACAAAAAAAAGCCCTAAAACTAAACAAAAAAAATTCCTTATAAACCTTTCGGATTGCTCGTGACTTGCAGACTCCTGTCCTTCGTAATTACAGTTGCCTAGAGTGGGGCTCTGGCACGCAGACCTGAAGCTGGGCCTGTCAGCAGAGGGCGCCCTTGCCCCACCTCTGTGAGGTGCCCACAGCAGCCTAATTCCCAGAGTAGCCCTGGGCCAGATGCTGGCTCAGATCCCAAAAAAACTGTTCCTGCCCCAGAGCAGCCTGATCACCTGACTAAAGGGATTCCTGGAAATGGTCTGTGCAGCCACCACACTGCCTGGCTGTGCAGTGCACAGGAGTGTTGTCTGTGCCTGGATCTTCTCCCTGGAAATCGACTGCGGCCAAAGAGCTGGCAAACGGTCAGATGGGCGGCTCACTCCTACTTCTGCTCCCTGCCCTGTCTTGTGTGCTCCACCCACCCCCTCTGCAGGGCACCAGCCCCGAGCCTCAAGCTGGTTTCCTGTGTCCACAGGTGAAGTCCTATGTTCTGTTCGGGAAACCCCTGGTGGAGCAGGGCACGATCCTGGCAGACATTGCCCTGTTGTGCATAGAGATTGAGCAGGCCCAGCTGCTGGTGCTGAAAACTGCCCACCTCGGACGTGGCGGGGAATAAAGTAGGAGGCTGGGCTGCACAGATGACTGGCCCTGAGGTCAGTGGCCTGAGGGAATCTGTTCTGAGAATCTGTAGACATTGGCCCCTCCTTCCCCCCTCAGCAAACTCCTGAGAAAGAGCTTAGCTTCTTGACATTAATGACTTCACTTCAACTCTGCTTAGAACTATTTGGGCAGCTGTTCAAAGATGGAAAAGACACACTAAAATAGGATGGAACTTTCCCTTTACTGAGCCAGTGAGCTTTTAGGTCCAAGACGGTGGGCCTGACAGGGTGGGCCTCAGGCTTGACTACGAGGCCTGTTCATGCAGATGCCAGGCTAACTAAGAGTGAGCATGGGAGGAATGTACCACAGATCACCTTTATTGCCCAGTGTGACATTATTCCTTAGATGGCTCTTTCCAAATGCCTTTAATGGCATGACGTCTGCATGGACCTGCACCCTTTCCAGCTCTGTACTAGATCCCCAAGGGGCCTTTACTTTAGCCCAGAGGCCTCAGTAGTAGGTGGGAGGAAAACTCGAGCTCAAATTCCCAGCTCCTTGGCGCTCCAGTACTGGGTATGGTGAAGGCTCTCTGGGGCCTGGCTCCAATGCCCCAACTCAGGGCAGATTCTTGCAGCTTGGTCTCCAGAGCCCTGTCTGGCCGAGGTCCAGATCAGGTTGGAGACGGAGCTGCCTGTGACTGTGATCGAAGCACAAGCCACCCCCCACTCTGCCTTCTGTGTGTGTGGGTGGTGCTCCCCATCATGCGGGAAGATGTCTGCGTGCCTGAGACTGTTCTTGACCAGGCATCTGCTCACACCTCACCATTTCCTGAGTCACCCTCACAGTCACCACCACTGAGCCTTCCATCGCCCCAGGTGCTGAGCGTGGGCCCCTCCACCAGGCAGGGGCTGCCTTATGGAGCTTGCGGTCCAGCTGGACCTCAGGTCTCTGTTCTGAGCCATTGTTTCTGCTTCTTCCATGAAACTGATTGTTCTTCCAAGCATTCCGCTTTCAGGTCTGCCCTTCTAGTCTCATCTCCTCCTCTTCCTCACAGGCTGCAGCTTTAGACATTGCCATGATTAAAATGGTGGCCCCATCCATGGCATACCAAGTGACTGAGCATGCTGTTCAGGTGAGGAGACCAGACCACTGGTTCTTGGAACCATTTACACAACACAGGCAGAACTCCCTCACCTTCAGCTGCCCAACTTCCTGTAAACTAATAGTTGCCCATTGTTGCACACTCACCTTGCATGTCATTTTCCTTTTTTTTCCTGGGGACAACCCTACAGGAGGGCCACATTCATACTCTCACTTTGAATATGAGGAAGCACAGGCACAGAAAAGTGAAATGACTTGCCCAAGGTCACTCGGCTTGTAGGTAGCTGATCTCAGATTTATGGGAGCTTGGTCCTTGTTACACCGGAGCCCTGCCTCCTAACTATGCAGGATATCTCCTTCCCAAATCGTAACACCTTGCCCCAGCAGAGGTTTCCTGGGGGGCAGAAGTTACTCAGCAGAATGGACTCAGGGGGTCTGGTGTCCATAGCATGGCAAGTGTGGCCCCAGCTGCAATCTCCCAGAGCATTAGTAGTCACACAGATAGATGTTCTGAGCCATTCTGCTCAGCCCTTGTTCCTGGAGCTCTCAGATGAGAGCTCATCCAGGGCTTCCTCCCTTCCCACCCTGTCTGCCAGGCCTTTGGAGCAGCAGGGCTGAGTCACGACTACCTGCTGGCTCAGTTCTTCGCTGGGCCCGAGTGCTCCGCAGTGGTGGCCAAGGCAGAGTGGAAGCATCACATTTATACCAGCAGGCCTGTAGGAGCCAGAACGCCCCTACCGGACCACAACACCCAGGTGTTAAATGATGCACTTTGAAAGGCCTGGTATGTCTCATTCTTGCACCTTGTTGGCAGTTGTGTCCTGGGACAGTCATTGTGAACACAACCTTTTTGGGTCCTCACAGCTGGCATTTCTGTGACAAGCCCTGAGTTTGCGGTTTCAGCCAAGGAGGAAGGGACAGAGCCTGTGAAACTGGTCTTGGGTCTCCAGGCTGGGGCAGGCAGCCCATGTGCCCTCTCTCTGGCGGTGGTGTGTTGAGGTTGTGGGAATCTGGACAAAAATATTAAGAGCCCTGTTGGGTGGTGTGCCTGTGCTTGCTCCCGATAGGGGGCTTCCTGGTCTATGGGCCCTTCCCCTCGAGGAGAGGGGCGGCCCTAAAGGGCTGCACCTGAAGACCCAGGCCCGGTGCAGCTGGGAAATGAAACCAAAATCATGAAGCTGCTGCCATCTGATTTTCTTCATCTGAATTTCCACATCATAGAACACTAATAATGTGGAAGGGGGCTTTGGGAACACAAAAGGATAAGAAAATACATCTCAAGAGACTTCATGAAAGGAATTGGGAATAGATTCCCATTTCAGTCCCTCTGTCTCAGTGCGTCACTTGTCTCCTCACACATGTGTTTACACAGTATTTTACCCAGTCATCGGCTCACACAGGTGGAGGGCCCCGACGTTGTCACTTCTGGCGGGGAGGGTCCTGAATGGGCCACCTCACCATGGTTCATGTGAATGTCACCCAAGGACTATGGCTTTCTGGTGCAGGAGGGCCCCTGAGACTTCCACATTCCTCCATCACTCCGTAGTACAACACACCAGGGGAGGGGAGATGCCGGACAATGCGCTGTTACGATGTAGAGGGCAATGGCCTCCTTTGGGGAGGGCATGGAAATGCTCTACTTGAGGTCTGAATTTTTCTGGAAGTGGGTGCCCCATGAGCACAGGAAGCCTGCAGAGGTGAGCCACCAGCTGTTGGGACCCCGCCTGCCAGGCTCATAACTGGTGATCGTGTGGCCAACAGCTGCCCATTTCAGGTCAGACCAGGTGGGTGGGGATGGCCCCCTAGTCTGTTGCACTGCAGACTGGACTTCCTCAAGGGAACTGCTTTACACAAGAGAGGGCCCAGCGGCCTCAGCCAGGGCCACGTGCTTCAGGGCACCCAAGAGTCTTGGAGGGCTTATGAAAGAGCTCCCCACACATTCTTGCCCAGTGGTCTGGGGAGGCAGGCCCTCTTCAACTACAGTGCTTGTTGCTCATGAAAGCTCAGGTTAAATTCAAACCCCCTAACTAACTGCCATCACAAAACTAGCCACACTGGCAAACAACCTTTTGTGAAATCTGTCAAGGCTCTAGTACCCTGAGGTCTGGCTTCGGGCCTCAGCAGACAGGAGGGTGTTGTGAGAAGGAAGTGCCGTGGCCAGTGGCCTGACATCACATGATTGTCAGAAACCCTTGTGGCCTCTGAGGTTAACCTTGCTGCACCAGTTAACAAGCTAGTGCAGCTGCAAGGATGAAAGTAGAAGCCATGCTGTGGGGTGACCCCACGTCTCCCTCCGCTGCAAGGGTGGGAGGTACTTGGGCGGGGTGTCAGAGACTGATGGAGAATGTCAAGTCACAGAGATGCAGTCTTGAGCAGCCCCTCATCCAGGGTCTCCAATTCTGTTCCAACATTCCACTCACCACTATCAAGTGCACCCCAGCTCTGGGCCTCACACTGTTCTTGGCCTTGGGGAATGTGCAGGAAACCGGTGCAGTTCTCAGGAAGCTCACATCTCAAGTAGGGGATGGTGGGCAATGTGGTAGGCACTGGTAGGGGTTGGAGAGCTGGGGACTAAGGAGGGGCCTCTTTCCAGAAGAGGCATTTGAGCCAGACCTCCATGACGAGAATGGGCAAGGGTCCTACTGTCTGCTGCGGAAGGAACAGCAAATGCAGAGGCCCTGGGGAGCAAGCCCGTGTGTCTGAGTAAGGAGCAGAAAGAGTAAGAGCTGCCCAATCATGTGGGGGGCCATGGGGAGCTTGGTTAGGAGTTTGGTGTTGATTCTAAATGTGACAACATAGTGTTGACGGGTTAAAGAACTATTAAGAATCCTCCCTGTTTATACCCGAGCCGTGACCTTTTATTGTACAAATGAAATATAGGTGTGCTGTCTCCAATATAGGTGTGAAATATAGGTGTGCTGTCTCTCCATGGAGAACTAGCCCCTCTCCATGGAAGACTAAGCACCATTTTTAACTCAGTACCTGTAAACACTGATCATTTCCTTGGGAAAGAACTGGCTATTCTCCCAGAGGGAACCGTTGGTCAACCGAGTCACAAAAGGCTCTTGGCGTGTAGCCACTTTTGTCTAAAACATATTGAAGCAGAACCCCAAAAGTGAAACTTCGAAATCCCTCCCGAGGGAAAGACGCTTCTCTCTGAACTGCTCCCAGACGAACCCTGAACACAGCTGCCTCCAGGACTCCCCAGTGTCTGGTGTTCGGGTGTTGGTGATTTCCCATCTGGTGATGGATGCTCTTGATTCTTGCTGTCTCTTTGCTCTTTCTTAATAAATTGCTTAACTGTTCACCTTTGACTTGGGGTTTTTATTGTGTGCGAATCTGAACCTCCAAATTAAGGGGCCATGATCTTATACGTGCCCCTTAATGGCACATGCATTTAGCCCTGGCCAGGTTGCTCAGTTGGTTGGAATGTCACCTCACACACCAAAAGGTTGTGGGTTCAATCCCCGGTTAGGGTGTGTATGGGAGGCAACCAGCTGATGTTTTTCTCTTATTTCCATGTTTCTCTCTCTTTCTCTCTACCTTCCTATCTCTAAAAATCAATAAACATATCCTTGGACAAGGATTAAAAAATAGTTTAGGCAGTGATTTGACAGGACTTGATTAGAGTTTTTAAAAGATCCTCCACTCTTCAAAGTTTACCAGTATGAAGAAGAAATTAAGGAGGATGAGAGCCAGTTCAAAGTTCCCTAACATTGAGAGAGCTCCCAAAGAAACACCTGCAAAATTGGAAGAAAAAAAAATGCAAAGAAAAGGAAGGGTGAGGTAGGGCCATGGACCCTTTCCACCTGCGTGAATGATTGGTATTTCTGGTAAGCAGTGCAGTGATGCCCTGGCACTGTGCTTCTCTGGAGTGGAAATCAATGTGTGGCAGGGCACATGCTTGGGCACAAGTAAGCTCAGTGTGGTAGCGATCATGGCTGACCAGTTTTATCTGTGGAACACTTAACAGCTTGCCACCAGCCCTGCATGGTTGGACCAACCTTATTAGCCTGTCTTGGGAAAGAGAACAAAATGTGCCCATAATGTACTAATATTTTTTTTTCTCACAGCAATATTCTATCCCAAAGCCATTGAACATTCTTCTGCTGCTTTCTTGGCAAGCACAGGAGGCTAGACTGAACCCTCCTTGGGGGTCCAGGGATAGTCACAGGACCACAGCTTCCATCAGAAGAGCCAACTCTGGTGGGGTCATTCACCCTTTCCTGCTCTCCCTCCTCCTTACTCCCCTAAACCAGATTATGGTCTTGGCATCATCGCCTGCTCCCTCAAGCCCTGACTTCAGATACTGTCAGATAATTCCAGTATAATCCTATAGAGGCAGAAACAAATAATTCCAAGCAACTTGCCTGGGTAGGGCCCTTTCAAGACAGCAGCCAGGAGTGAACCTGAAAGAACAGGCTCCAGTGTTCTTGGCCACAGAGCCCCATCTTAGTCCTCTGTGATTGCCTAGAGACAGCGCCTGTCTGTCACCACACAGGCCTTCAGAGCTTCCCGGGGAGGCTTTGAGGATGCCCAGGCCTATCTGTAGTCACAGGGATGTGCAGCACAGGCCCAAGGCTGAAGCACTGCTCTGAGACATCTGGGTCCGTATTTCTATTGCCCTCTGTGGTGCCACGTGGCTACAGACTTGTCTGCATCTCTCCCATTCCCCCGTGGACCTCAGCAATTGTGGGCATCAGACAGAGGGAGAAGACTCAGGTTCCAGCAACCTGGGTCCAGACCTGAGCTCATCTGTTGGACAAGTACTCTGAGAGCAGAATCTCTTTTTCTCAAGAAGGCTGGCTAGAGAAACGACTTCAGGGAATTCTATGTCAAAGCAGCATGAGATAGATAACAGGAAACAGAGTGGTAAAGAGTGGTCAAAGATAAATAGGATACTGATTAAAGTGGTCAGGACAGATGTTGATCAGGGAGATGCTACTGCAATAGGGAAGGGGGAGGGGCTGAACAGACCTCAACTTCCATTTGTAGGGAGTGCATTTGAAAGGGAGAAGGACAGAACAGGAGGGAGGGCAGTGGGGGTCTGTTGGTGGGAGAGATTTCTTGCTACATTTACAAAAAGCTGGATTCCAGGGCTGGGCCACATAAAACCCACCTGGGTTTGCTAACTGTCCGTTAGCTTATCCAGGTTAGGCACCTAGCCTCCCACAGAGACTGGGAGACAAGGTAATAGTAATGTCTTTGGGCAGCCTGAGTTTTCAGGCAGCACTTTCCCAAGGCTAGAATTATTCTGGGGGTATAGCCTTGAGCTGTTAGAAACTGTGTTAGAGTTTGTACAAGTCTTTTGATATGGCGGTCATGGACTGAATAATTTGTGCTGCGAGTCTGAGGTTTTTCTATGGGCCAAGGGTAAAGCCTAGTCAAGAAGAAAGCTTACAGAAGCCTAGTTAGTTTGGCCCTGTGTTTGAATCCTGACTCCATGACTGACTGACTACCTGGGCAACAATGGGAAGTGATTTTTCATCTCCTAGAGTTGGTTTTCTTTTATTTTTTAAAGATTTTGTTTATTTTTAGAGAGAGGGGAAGGGAGGAGATGGAGAGGGAGAAAAACATCAAGGTGTATACCCTCTCAGGTACCCCCTACTGGGGACCTGGCCCAAAACCCAGGCAATGTGCCCTGACTGGAAATCAACCGACAGCAGAATGGTGGTTACTAGGGGCTGGGGGGTACGGTTCATAGGCTGGTACTCAATCCACTGAGCCACACCAGCCAGGGCTAGAGTTGCTTTTCTCACTTAAAATGTACTTCCCTTCCAGGATTGTTAGAGGGTTAAATGAGATGACTCAGGGTTTATAAGAAGTCCCTAAGATATGCCAGTTTTTCATATGTGTCTGGGTGAGAATTATAAAAATAACCTTGGGAGAGGATTAAAAAAAAACACAAGGAGTTTTTTTTTTATACCTCACACTTATGAGGATGACAGGCATCAAAAAGACAAGCAACAGCGAATGTCTGTGGGACGTGGAGAGACTTCTCTCCACGTGGGACTTCTGCACTGTTGGTGGGAACGTGAATTGGTGCCGCTGCCACTAGGAAAGATGCTATGGAAGTTCCTAAAAAAACAGAACTGCTGTATGATCCAGCAACCCCCTTCTATGTATATATCCAAAGGAGATGAACACGGGTCTCAAAGAGATGTCTGCGCTCCCATGTTCACAGCGGCGCTGTTCTCAACAGCCAAGATCTGGAAACAACCTAAGTGCCCGCTGATGGCTGAAGAAGATGAGGTACCTATACACAGTGGAACAGCTGAGAGAGACATCCTGCCATTTGTGACAACATGGATTACGTGAAACAAGTCCAACAGAGAAAGACAAATTCTGTATGATCCATACGTGGAACCTAAAAAAGCTGAGGTCACAGAAACAGACAGCAGAATGGTGGTTACTAGGGGCTGGGGGGTGCGGGAAATGAATACACGCTGGTCAGCTGGTACACACTTACGGGTATAAGATGAATAAACTCTGATTACAGTTAACAATACTGTATTATATACTTGAAAGTTGCGAAGAGTGTATATCTTAAATGTTCTCACTACAAAAAAGAAATGGTAATTATGTGATATGATGGAGGTATTAGCTAAAGCTAAGATGGTAAGCATTTTGCATTATAGAAGTGTGTCAAACTAGCCCTGGCTGGTGCGGCTGAGTGGATTGAATGCTGGCCTGTGAACCAAATGGTTGCTGGTTGGATTCCCAGTCAGAACACATGCCTGGGTTGGGGACCAGGTCTCCAGTAGGGGGCGCATGAGAAGCAAACACACATTGATGTTTCTCTCCCTCTTTTCCTCCCTCCCTTCTCCTCTCTTTAAAAATAAATAAATACAATCTTTTGAAAACAATGTGTCAAATCAACATGTTGACCTTAAACGTACACAATGTTACATGTCAATTGTATCTCAATACAGTTGAAAAAAGTACTAGAAATAAATATAGGAGAAAATTTTTAAATAATCACAGAATGGTAAAGGCTTTCTAGGTGTAACATGAAAGCCAGAGATATAAAAGAAAGCACTGACCAAAAACTCACAAAAAAAACTCACAAACACTGCGAAACAACAAAAAGCATAAACTAAATAAAAGATAAATGAGATATGAGAATCGGCAGAACGTATCTGCATCACATATGACATGCCTTATACATTAATGAAACCAACCACCAATCCAATAAAAAACTGAGGAAGGGACATCAACAGTCAGCTTGTAGCAGAGGAAGAATACATGACTTTCTATAGGCAAAGATGCTCAAAGTCATTCTTAAGAAATGCAAATTAATGTGATGGGGAGATGCTATTTTTCACCTATCTGATTAGCAAAGCTAAAAAAATATCCGATAAATTGTATTGGTGAAGGTATGAGTCAACTTAGACATGACAGCAGGTGGGACGTAAATTAAACCTCTGTGAAGAGTAATATAATAATACCTACTCATATATTTAACTTGTAAATATCCTTTGGCTTAGCAGTTCCATTTCTGTGAACTTCTCAAGGATAATATATTGGAAACCTAAATGTCCATCCATAGAAAATTCATTTTAAAAAAGGTAGATGTATCTCCAATGGAATTCTATGTAGCCACTAAAGAAAATGGGACACTTCCCTCCTGTGCTGAACTATGTCCCCCACACATTATTAAATGAAAAAAGCAAGCTGTCTTGGAAAAGAGGAAGTGGGGGCTGGGGGTGCACTCAGACAGGAGAGGGAGACTAATTTTTCAGTTATCTCTGCAACTGATCTCCAAACCTATTTCCCCTTCTTTCTGACTTCCCAGACGCCTACAAAATACGGAGGAATGGCCATGAGACTGAATTCTAGCTAGTGAAATGGGCTCAGCCCATAAAACCTTCCCAAGTGCCATCCTTAATGCTTTTTTCTCCTCTGGTTGTGACTTTGGCAAACAGGTGTTGACATCAGAGTTACCAAAAGAAAAGCCCCTGGGTCCCTTGTTCCTGCCTGGAGGGGACAGTCTGTGTGAGTGAGTCTCACCAGAAGAGGGACTTGATTGTGGTTAGCCACTGGGATTCATGGCATATTTGCTATGGCAGCTGTTGACTATTACCACATACTTTTGTTAACACATCAGCACTTCAAAGCAAAGCAAGAAAGTACACACACTGTCGGTATCTTTCAGACTGTGGATCAACATCTTTGCCTGGTTCTCTAGAGTTGGGCCTCAGTACCAGGGGCTCCAGCCACAAACAGCAACCCAGACACTGGCTGCCTAGATGTCCCCTTCCCTCTGCTCCTCTGCTGTCAAACACACTTGTGTTTGCAGGCTCAGCTCATCCTGCCAGGTTTCTTTACCTCTTCCTTGGACTTTAGCTGATAGTTAGCTAATAGTTACCAGTACCCATTCCCCTCCCCACCTAACATCCTCCCATTCCTTCCTGCATCCTCAGTGCCCAGCCCCGATATCCATGGAATAAAACTGTTTGTAAGGTCCTTACTTCCACCCCTGCCCTCCTGTAGTCCATTAAAGCAGTAAGGTTAATGCACAAATCAAGCAAGTCATCCTTCAGTACTAAATTCCTTACCACTGCCTTATCTAAGGCCCTACCTGCCCTGGCCCCGCCTACCTCTTCACCTCACTTCACCTCCTCACATGCTCCCCTCCTTCACTGGGCTCCATTCTTCCCACTGCTCTTACACAACCCAGAATGGTCCCACCTCAAGGCCCTTGCACTTGGTGTTCCCTCCCCCTGGAATGCCCTTAGATCTTTACCTTTTCAGTTCAAGACTCACATGTCACTTTGTGACTCTGGGATCTAAAAATCAGTGCCCTCTGCCCCAACCTTGTCTTTACCCTATGCATTTCTTTCATATCCCCTGTCACTGTCTGAATCCATTTTGGTTTTGGTTTAACCGGCTCTCCAGTAGAGTGCAAGCCCCCGGAAGTCAGGGCCACTGGCGTTGAGGTTCAGGCCTGTACACATTAGGTTCAACCAATGCGTGCTGAAATCGCCAGGTCGGGTATTCCCACACACTCAGGGGATCACACAGGGGCCAGTGCAGGGCACAGAGCGGGCACGAGGTGAGGGCAGGGCGAAAGCCGAGGGCAGCAGGCCTACAGGCCCAATCCCACAAGCTGCACGCAGCTGTGGGGCAGCACCACTGGAACGAGGGGGAGGCAGCAAGCACGCCCCCATGCCCCGCCCCGCGCCTGCCCATTGGCTGCCGCATCAAGGAGGAGAGAGGTCGTGGATACTGTGAGCCCTTGGGACGCGCCAGACAAACGCCGATCCCACGACCTCGCACCGCCCTGCACACCAGCTCCCGCTGCAGCATGTTGCGTGCCGCTGCACTCGCCGCGGGCCTCGGGCCCCGCTTGGGCCGCTGCCTCCTGTCCACTGCCGCCACCCAGGCCGTGCCGTCCCCCAACCAGCAGCCCGAAGTCTTCTACAACCAGGTGACGCCGCGGGCCGCTTTGTTCTCTCCAGGGGATGCAGCCTGCTGGATGGGAAGGACGTAGGCCTGTTTGGGCCTCAGTTTACCCAGTGGGGGCTCAAGGGGTTAGCCGCGGTTGGTCTTTGTGCACATGTAACCTTCCTGCGAAACTTTGGGCCCCTTCACTGCTTCTGACAGCCCGGGTTCGTAATCCTGCTGTGATTGGCCCGGTATTGCTTTTTTGTTCCACTGCCACGTCACGTTTACTAGCACTAACTCTCGGTTTTCAGGCCTCTGAGTCGCCCCCGCACCATCACCCACTCAAAGGGGGTCTTTGCAAGTCCTTCTTTGTAGGCACTTTTCAGTCTTTTTCCTTGGTATCCTCTTTTCCCAAGACTCCTGTCTTTGTTGAGGAATTCCAAAGTGAAAAACAAGGAGAGGAGGGGTCCTTCAGGCCAAGGTTCCTCAGTTTGTAAAGGCAGAGGCCAGAGGCCCCTGTGCCCTCCTGCAGCTTACACACACACACACACACACACACACACACACACACACACACCAGCCACCCCCCACAACTGGGAAAGGGTGGGGTCCTTCGAAGGAGGGGCCTACACTGGGTAACACTGAATCCCAGTGGGCGATTCCTGGTTCAAATAGGACTTTGGAGTGTTCTCCCTGGATCTTTGAGTTTGAGTGAAGTGCTGGAATTCACGGGCGGTGGGGGGGAGTCAGTTATGAAACAATTCTTTTTGTGTGTGCTTCAGGTGCAGCTGCTGCCTTTCCCTGAGCCTCAGTTTCTTCTTCTGCAAAGTGGGAAGGGGGTTAGAGGATGAGGCCTTCTGGCAGCACAGGGTCTCGTACACCCCTGTGGGCACTTACAGAAATAACAGCTTCTAGTTGCAGGCACAACCTGTGTGCCTGAACCCTTCTAAGCAGGGTTTTGCTGTTTAATCCTTACCACAGCCTTTTGTGGTAGGTACTATGGTTATCTCCATTTTACAGATGAAGAGGACTGAGTTACAAAGAGGTTTAGTGTGACTTGCCTAAAGACTGAAGTCAGTGCGAAAGTGGGGGTTCAGATTGCCGGTTCTAGATTGCCAAGAGGAAGCCCTTACCCAGACCATCTGTGGTGCTCTTGATGCCACTCTGAATGGGCATAAAGGGGTCATCACTGACTTAGGGTGCTGGTGAACCGGCCCCCAGGTGACTACTTGCCACAGAGGACCTGCATGTCTGGCCTACAGTCTGGCTGCAAATCTGCACACAGGTGATGGGTAAAGGCACATCCACCTGATGCTAAGGGATGTTTCAGAGAATAAAAACAAAGTGTCATTTGGATAACACAAGACAGAAGTATGGCAGCTGTACCTCCCTTGGTGGCTGTGTGAAGAGACCTCAACAGCAAAAGCTCAAGCCGTCTGCAGCCATACCACCCTGAACATGCCATGCCCGATCTGGTCTGATCAAAAACTCAAGCAGAAAAATCCTCCAAGGGAGAGGAGTCACCACTGCAGCCTTTGTGCTCACAGGATCTGATTACGATCTTCCTCCTTTGTGCCCACAGGGAGGTGAGGAAAAGGGGTACATACCTACACACAGGTCTGGTAGATAGCATGAGTCCTGTTGTCCAAACTGAGTCAGGGAATATAAGTTGAGGGAGTGGAGTGAATTGTCCTGGTGGCTTTTTTTTTAACAGATTTTTTGACATCATGAAAGTAATGTCTGCTCACTGTATAACAAACAATGCAGAGAGTACTGTAAAACTTCTATGCCCTAAGGCATTCCCTCCAAGAACACTGTTGGCAGATGTGTGAGCTTGCAGATGTGTTCTCTGCATTTGTGGGTGAGAGAGAGGGAGAGAAAAACAGATTTTTTTTACGTAAATGAGATTCTAGCACTTACTGTTCTGAAGCTATCTCACTGAACAATGTGTCTGCCTTGCCCTTCCCCATTCCTACTCTTCCCAAGGACTGCAGCGAGTCCCAGGAGCTAGAGCTGGCTCCTCGGAAAGCTCCTTGGGCTGTTTCCAGTGTTGTGTTGTTGGACCATTGCTGGTAACAATGCCAAGGCCTAATCCTAAACTTCTGAGCCTCTTACCTGGGCTTCTGTATACAAAGTTGACATTTCCCTGGGAGTTATTAGTTCCTTAAAATTCAGTGAATTGTTCTGGAGTCTGAAGCCTGCAATTTCTCCAAAAGGAGACATTTGGATAGAAAGGTTTTGAAGCTGCTTCTGTAGACGCTACTGGGTTTTCCTGCTGAGAGCATTTGCAGGGTTTTGTATTTGAGCGGAAGGGAGTTGCACTTTGAGCTTATCAGGTCTCACATGGATGGCAGGCTAAAAAGGTGCTTTGGTTCGCCTTCCCAGGGTTCTTTCAGCTCTAGCTGGCCTTGGTGGGGCCGGGGCCGCAGCGTGGGATAAACCTCTTGTTTGGGTTAGGAAGATTTCAGGAGGAGTTCTCCTTCCCCCATTCACCAGCAGGGACCTGTGAGGGTTGCTGCTGATGGCCAGGCTCCCTGAAGAGCGACTTATGTCTCATCCTTGGTAGGTTCAGGGACACACTTCTGTCAACGTAACTTTCTTTCTGCCCTGACTTGGAGAGTAATTAAGGTCTGGAAAGGCACTCAAGGGGCTGTAGTTTCAGCAAAGCAATCCTTCCAGATTTGGCATGGCTCCTGCTCTCACCTTCAACATTACCAATTTGTGTCGGTAGATGTCACCAATTTGTGATGAGGATGAGAATATTGTTAGACAGTTTCACACTGTGAACTCAGGTTGCCTGCCACTTGGTAGTATCAGTTTGGGCAGGTTCATTCATTCATCAGACGTTTCCTCAGCACCCCCACTTCCAATGAACAAAGCAGACAAGATTCCCTGCCTGTGGAAAGCTTGTATCATGGAAAGTAGAGACAGACAAACAAGTAAGTGAAGTGCATAGTATGGCACAAGGAAGTTAGTATTATGGAGAAAAAGAAGGCAGGAAAGAAGTTATAGAGGGTGGTACAATTACTGAATTCCGTGCCTCAGTTGCTACATCTGTAGAATGGGGTGAAAACCTCATCTACATCCCTGGGTTGCTGTGAGGATGAAATGGGGTCATCCTCGGACGGACCTTAGCAACTTCCTGGCTCATGGCTACTGGTGCCCCCATAGTTAATGCAGCCTTAAATGACAGCAAGGAGCACAGTGATGCTGTTGAACTTTTTAAATAATGGTGATATAACTCCATTTTTTAAAAAAGATTGTATCTATTTATTTTTAAAGAGGGGGAAGGGAGGGAGAAAGAAAGGAAGAGAAACATCCATGTGTGAGAAATACATCAATCAGCTGCCTTTCACATGCCGCCCACCTCCACCCCCAGGGACCTGGCCTGCAACCCAGGCATGTGCCCTGACTGAATCAAACCGGCGACCTTTCAGTTCGAAGGCCCATACTCAGTCTACTGAACCACATCAGCCAGGGTAACATACTTCCATTTTATGTGGGTGCTGTTGGAGTTGTAATTGGTTTCCTAAATGGAAGTTTGGGGGTGAATTAAATTTGTGTCTCTGTTCTT
The DNA here is from genome assembly GCA_004027735.1 of Carollia perspicillata. Lineage (NCBI taxonomy): Eukaryota > Metazoa > Chordata > Mammalia > Chiroptera > Phyllostomidae > Carollia > Carollia perspicillata. The sequence continues at coordinate 65,947 of PVKM010001931.1, forward strand.
TGCCTCTTGACCACAGCACTCAGGAACTAAAGCCAGAACCAACAAAAAGGAAAAGTAAGAAAGGCTCTCTCCAGCCCTGACCTGTGTAGCTCAGTTGGTTGGGCATCGTCCCACAAAGTGAAAGAACGCTGGCTTGATTCAACCTGTGCCTGGGACGCAGGCCAATTGATACTGCCCTTTACCCTCCCTCCCGCTTTCTCTAAAAATAAAATAAATAAACTCTAACAAAAAAGAAAGAAAGGGTCTCTCTATGTATGAATTTTCTGATTGCAATAGTAATGTGTCCTCAGTACAAAGTATAGTCATGCATGTGTGTCTGGTGGACATGTACAGGTGTCTCCAGAGCCAATGGTTTTCGATCACTTATGATCCATCAGGCCCTGTGCTGAGGACTTGTACCTGCATTTTCGCTTTGCATGCTACCAACGACTCCATGTCCCATCTCACAGATGAGGAAACCAAGGCTCGGGGAGGTCAAGTTCACAGAAGTATGAAACCAGGGTTCAAACTTAGCTCTGCCCCACTCTAAAGTGCATGCCCTTAGCCACATGCTGCCTAGCGACCAGGCGTTATGGTCAGACAAATATGTGAGTACTGAACGGACAATCGATTGGAATATTTGAAACTAGGAGGGAGGAGCCGTGCCTCTGTTCACATTTGCAATCACAGTGAGATAAGGGTGTGATTGTTGCTTAGTAAATATTTACTAAGGCTGTGAATGGCTGCCATTTATGAAACTGTTTATAGTTTGTGCTTCAGTAGCATGGAATGGGAAACAGATATTTCCATTCAAAAGGGGCCTTTTTGCAGAGTTTAGGAATTAATGTGAACAGGAATGTGGGGACATGCAGGGAGTGCTGAATTGGCCAAGGGAAGAGACAGCAGCAGTTGCCAACCTATAAGCCCATATGCACATCAACAAATTGAAACCATGCCTGGCTGGCCGTCAGCCCCCTCCATCTCAGAAGTGGTGATGATCAAGAAATGCAGGACAAAAGGTCCTGGTGAGCGGGGAGAGGACAGGGGCTGGGGTCAGGTGCCAGAATGTCTTCAGGATGTCTGGGGGAGCTGGCTGCTCTCGGCTTTAATCCCCAACTAACCCTGATGTTTCTGGATAGTGTGTGGAAAAGTGTGAATGCATGTGGTATGACATGTTTACCTTGAACTTTTCTCTTTGGGATCTTGTAATACAAAAGATAGCATTTGCTTTCCATTGCATGGAAGCTACCTAACTCCCATGGAAAAAGCAAATGACAGCCTGGTGACAGGAGTCACCAGGATAGAGGACCACAGCCTCTGCTCTCTCTCTCTTGGGGAAAATAACATATTCCAGGCATGTAGATTTCCTAGGTAACAGATCCCTAACCCTTTTATGCATTAAGACTTGAACTAAAATCTTTCTAGAATGTGTCCTGCCTCCTCAAATTGGAGCTACTGAATGCCATTTAACCTTTTATTCGGGACCTTGGACAGGTAATGACTGTCCATTGTCATGGGGTGGAGGTGGCATGGGACTATGTCACTTTGTCAGGGTCCTGCAGTCCTGTTCCTAGCTCTGCTGTCCCTACCCTAACTTCTAAGCCACCCTTCCCACCCCCAAGTTTCTGTCTGCAATGCCTAATCTACAGGGGTCTGAAAAAACAAGACACCCAGGGAAGCCAAGGATCATGCTGTTCTCCACCTCAACAGTTCTGGTCTTTATACTCTGACCTGCCCCAAGTCCGCAAAGGTATGCGTGAAAGGGTGCTTGCTGCCGTAGCACGGTGGGGAACGGTGCACACTTGTTCCGAGAGTGTTTGCAGGAAATGGCTCAATCAGCTGCGGTCTGTCCATGTTGAGGAGCACCCTGCTGTGGGAAGTAACAAGGTGGACCTGCCTGTGTGTCATGTCCCAATATAAGCAGTTACTGAGAAAAGCGGGTTACGAAACAAAAGTCCACGATCCCCACTTGGAATGGACGCTCTGTCCCCCCACCCCTGACCCTGCCATCTGCTGCTCCCTCCAGTGCACCCTGCACCAGCGCAGCTCCTGGCACTCACCCACGGCTCCTCTGCTCCTTGCCCCCACACCATCACGGTGCTCTTCCAGCTCCTCCTGTCCCTGACCCGCGGTCTGATCCTGCCTGTTTGTTTCTGCCTCTCACTGTGTTGGTATGCCAAGTCTTTCCCACCCAGGATGTTAGCTCAAGGAGGCAGGACTGCTGTTTCACTCAGTGCCTGTGTGCCCGAGTGAATCCAACTTTTATAAAACGAAGTGAGGTTTACTAAAATATATAGAAAACAGAGCATTTTGATGGAAAAGCTCTATGAGTTTTGCCAACAGTCCAGAACCCAAGCATGAAATCCTGAGGTGGCTGAGTGTCGCTCTGCTTCCGGAAACTGTAATGAGGAAGTGTGAGCTGGGAGGACCCCCGCCCCCAAGCCCAGAGTTAAGCATGTTATGTAAGTCAAGCTTTGGGTGCCTGGCAGGAGGTTATGATGCAATTGGCTTGCAGGTTTCCGTTGTGTTTATTCAAGAGAAGTCACTGTGAAATTCCTCACTGGAAGCAGAACTTCCTCAGAGGCTCAGTTCGAGAACCCTCCTACCCTGGCCCTGGTCCCCAGGAAGGGAAGACCACTGAAATCTGGCTCTAGGAGAAAGGGAATGGACTCTAAATAGAAGGAAGATTCCAGATTCCTACAAACCCAGGATTATTTTATCCCTTAGGAGGAGGGTGGATCGATGAAAATTCAACAATGGAGACTGACTCAGCAAATTCAGGGCAATGAAAGGCAGAGCCATGCCAGGGAGTGGCCTTCCCACGGTTCTCAGGTCAGGGGCACAGCGAGGCCCTGCTTAGGGAGGAAGGTGTGAGGACAGTGGGAATTTAGCCAGCCTGGCCCAGCTCTCTGCTTCATCCTTCCTAATCTTTGCAAGATAACAATTAAGCCTTTTTCAGGACAAACTGACTTAGTATGCTGCTGTGCAGGGAGTGACGCAGAAAGGGATGCACACACCAGCCTGGCCCGTGCCCCTAGAAACCTCATACCCGAGAGCCACAGGGCCTAGAGTAGTGTGAGTGCAGGGCTGAGACCCACTGTGAGCGGGGGCTAGCTCAGGGACTTTACACCCCCTGTTTCATTTAACTCTCACTTCAGCCCCTGCATATTTTATCCCTGGGGACTGATGAACCCGGGGTCACAGGGTAGAGCCGGAATTCAACCCAGGACTGTCTTGCTTAGAGGCTGGTGCTGTTTACAGCACCCAGAATAAAAGCTCAAAGACAGACCTGCAGCAGGGCAGTGAGTAAATCCTGAGGATGAAACGGGGCATGACCAGCCTGCTTGTCTTCCTCTGGTGCCTCAGGGAAGCAGGTGGCTATGAGGCTGTGGGACTGAGCCAGCACTCAGTGTACAGATCTCCATCAGGGCATGGCCAAGTCTGGCTTGAATGCAGGTCTACTTAGCTTCGGGCCTGAACTCTTCCTGCCACACCTGTCCACCCACCGCCCCCCACTGACTGCCGCCCCTTGGCCTCCCATCGCTGGGAACTACCCCATTCACCCCCTTCTCAGCCCTCTTGCTCCTCCTTGTGGAAGAAACAAAGGTGTCATTTCCTTAAGATTAATGATCAACCAACTAATCTGAAACCACACAAACACAGTTCCAACAACAAGACTGATGTTTGCCCACATTCTCCTGCCAAATGCCAACAGCCAACTGGAGCCCAGGAAAGTGACCTTTGGTAGGCTCATTCCTGACCAGCCCCTTCGTGTCACCATCATCGTCACAGCACTACACACTTATTCCACGAGAGGCTTGATGCGAGTCCTTAGAACCATCACGTGCCTTTTATGAGGGGGCACTATAGAGATTCCCAGAGGCGCAGGGAGATGAAGTGCCTTATGCCCTGTGACACAACTAGGAAGAAAAGTGCCGGGTTCATCCGGATTCTAGTCTCCACCCCTGCTCTTGAACCCTGACCGGGCCGCCCTCCCTGGCCCTGCTGGCCCTGAAATCTTGGGCCTTGGACTGAGCTCAGCACTTGGCTTTGTGTGGCAGCTCCTTTTTCTCAGCCGAGCTCGAGTCAAATGTCTGCTCCTCAGAGGCCCTCCCCAACCACCCAGCCGAAGTTCTCTGTCTCCCCCCTCTGTAGTGTCCTCCCTGGATCCTGTTCTGCTCCTTTGCACTTACCATGAGGTTGCCTCTGTATGTTTGCTTCTCTGTGTCTGTGCCCCCCAGAATGCCAGCTGTGTGAGAGAAAAGGTCCTTATTGGGTTCGGTTTCCGCTGTGTCCCCAGCCCTGGAACGGTGCCTGGCACATCTCAGGCGTTCACAAACTATTTGCTGAGTGGACCAAAGACTAAGCTACCTCGGCTCTCACCACAACTCTGTGCTCTGGTGTGTCAAAGGAAAGATGGCTGCAAATTCTTTGCAGCTCCTCCCAAGGAGAGGTGGAGGCTTTCTCCCCCTACCCCCCGCCACCCCATGAAAACCTGGACTGAGCCTGTGACTCATCTGACCAATGGAATTTGGTGTCGGAAATGACACCATGTGACTTCTGAAGCTAGATCTTAAGAAGCCTATCAGCTTCTGCCTAGGTCTCTTGGAACATTCTTTCTGTGCAAGCCAGCTGTCACATGAGGTGTTTGACTAGCCCAAGTCCACCATGCTGTGAGGAAGCCCAAGCAGCTATGTAGTGGCAGACACGAGT
>PVKM010001932.1:0-47707 GCA_004027735.1 Carollia perspicillata
ATATATTTTATTGATTGTGCTATTACAGTTGTCCCATTTGCCCTCCTTTATTTCTCTTCTTCCCGCACACCCCCTCCCACCCACATTCTCCCCCTTTAGTTCATGTTCATGAGTTGTACATGTAAGATATTTGCCTTCTCTATCTCCTGTACTATTCTTAACCTCCCCCTCTCTATTTTCTACCTCCCACCTGTGTTACCTATTATCTGTATCTTTTCCCCCCTCTCTTCCCCTCCCACTCCCCTACTGATAACCCTCCATGTGATCTCCATTTCTGTGATTCTGTTCCTGTTCTAGTTGTTTGCTTAGTGTTTTTTTTTTTTTTTAGGTTCGGTTGTTAATAGCTGTGAGTTTGTTGTCATTTTACTGTTCATATTTTTGATCTCCTTTTTCTTAAATAAGTCCCTTTAACATTTCATATAAGGGCTGGGTGATGATGAACTCCTTTAATTTGACCTTATCTGGGAAGCGCTTTATCTGCCCTTCCATTCTAAATGAAAGCTTTGCTGGATAGAGCAATCCTGGAGTAGGTCCTTGCCTTCCATGACTTGGAATACTTCTTTCCAGCCCCTTCATGCCTGCAAGATCTCTTTTGAGAAATCAGCTGATAGTCTGACGGGAACTCCTTTATAGGTGGCTGCCTCCTTTTCTCTTGCTGCTTTTAAGATTCTCTCCTTCTCTTTAATCTCGGCTAATGTAATTATGATGTGCCTTGGTGTGTGCTTCCTTGGGTCCAACTTCTATGGGACTCTCTGAGCTTCCTGGACTTCCTGGAAGTCTATTTCCTTAGCCAGGTTGGGGAAATTCTCCTTTATTATTTGTTAAAATAAGTTTTCAATTTCTTGCTGTTCTTCTCCTTCTGGTACCCCCATAATTCAGATGTTGGAACATATAAAGATGTCCTGGAGGTTCCTAAGCCTCTCATTTTTTTGAATTCTTGTTTCTTCATTCTGTTCTGGTTGAATGTTTATTTCTTCCTTCTGCTCCTAACCATTGATTTGTGTCCTGGTTTCCTTGCTGCCACTGTTGGTTCCCTGTAGGTTTTTCTTTATTTCACATAATGCAACCTTCACTGCTGCCTGGGTCTTTTTCATGCTGCTGAAGTACCCAGTGAGTTCCTGGAGCATCCTGATCACCAGTGTTCTGAACTGTGTATCTTGCAGGTTGGCTATTTCTTCATTGCTCAGTTGTATTTTTTCTGGAGCTTTGAACTATTCTTTCATTTGGGCCATTTTTTTTTGTCTGGGTGAACCTGTTACATATAAGGGGCAGAGCCTTAGGTGTTCGCCAGGGTGGGGCAATAACGTTGATGCATTGTGACGCTGTACGTGGGGGAGGGTCGGAGAGGAAACAATGGCGCTTGTTCCACTCTGCCAGCTTTCAGTCACTTCCCCTGCTCCCCACCAGCAAAGTGGGCCCTTCTGGTGCTGATTCCCGGGTGGGTCTCTCCTAGGAGCTCACCTGTGAGGCTGGGAGTTTCTCCTGCTGCTACCTCACCCCCCAACAGGTGTTTTCAGTCAGAGGTTTGAGGCTTTATTTCCCTGCTGGGACCCTGGGTTGTGGGTCTGCCTTGCTCCCCAGTTGTTCCTCCCTGTTTATCCACATGCGAATGTGGGACGGCCCACTTCACCAGCCCCCCGCCCCCTTGCCGAGAGTCCTCTCCACCCGGCTGCTGTCTCTGCCCCTCCTACCGTCTGGGTGAGTGTTTCTTCTTTAACTCCTTGGTTGTTGGACTTCCATGCAGTTCGATTACCTGTCAGTTCTGGTTTTTGTTTTTAAACTTGTTGTCCTTCTTCTGGTTGTGCGAGGAGGCACAGTGTGTGTACCTACGCCTCCATCTTTGCTGGAAGTCCTCACTTGATGTGTTTGATATTCTGGTTCACCTATGTGATTGTGTGAAGTGTAAGTTACTAGAGCTGATTTTTAAACACCTGGCTTATTTGAAAAAGCACCTATTATTTCCTTCCTTCCACTGCTGAACCTTGTGAAAGACATGTCTACACTTGTTTCTCCATTTCCTTGCCTTTCAAGCACTTTGCAGCCTCTCCCACGGCATTCACGCTCAGATACGCCATGTGCATGCGCACATGCTTTCCGGGACTGGCAGTGGCCTGTACCCAGACTTCCTTGTATCTGGACTTGGTGGATGAATGGACACCAACGAGGCCTCCTGGTGTCCAAGCTCCACACAGCCCCGACGGAATTGGCGCTTCCTCCCTTCTTCGACCCCCTCCGCCCTTCCAGCGCACGCTCCTGACCTTTGTCCTCCAGTGGCTACTTCTCTGTCTCTCGCTAACCCCTGTTTGACTTCCATTGTTAATAGTGGATTTCCAGAGGGTATAATCTTTTAATTTTTAAATTATTTTACCTTTCTTTTTTGTAAAATATGACAGAGAATTTACCATCCAAGCCATTTTAGTGTACAATTCAGTAACGTTAAAAAACAGGTCTGGCTAGAGAAACTCATGTGTTCATCATGTTTAAGTATGTTTACATGGTTGGGCAACCAATCCCTAGAACTCTTCATCTTGGAAAACTGAGACGTTACACTGATTAAACAGCTCCCCCTGCCCCCAACCTTTGGCGACAACCCACACCATTCTGCTTCCTGTTTCAGTGACTTGACTGCTCCAGACGTCTCCAGTACCACTTGCCACCTCTGCCCTAAGCCTTCCTTTGTTTCACTGTAGCCAGCTTTAAGGAACACACTCTCAAAATAAAAATTAAAAAACTGTTAAATATCAGCAGTTCCATGTGTTTTAACCTAATAGGTGGTCACTGAAGCCCGGGAAATGAGTACGGTGCCCCAGAGAGCGGCAGCCGCCGCACTGCTGCGCCTTCCCACCACCCTTGCTCCCTACGGGTCAGCCATTCCCCACTTCGTAACCGGCACTTAAACTGTCAATGGCTTCCCAGGGCTCTCAGGACAAAGGCCCAAACCCTGAACGTGACCCACATGCCATGAACGGACCCTTGCTCCTCTCCCTAGCGTCACTGCACCCCACACGGTCCCCCCCACCCTCTGGGAAGGTTCCCTTGACGCCCGCTCCCTCACAGCAGGGCGTCTCCATAGTGTCCACGTACTTCCTGTTCTAAAGCTGTCACCCTTGTTACTGGCTCCATGCCTACCTTCTCTGTGGACTCTAAGTTCAATGGGAACTTGGACAACGCCTCTTGTTTATCACGTGTACAATGCCTGGCATATGTTAGGAAAAAGATCAGTAAGTATTTCTTGACTGTATATGGACTTTATAAGACCTGTAGCCTGTCTGTCCTAAGTGCGGGGTTGAAGAGACTGAGGGGTCAGCACGGGGCAGAGGAAGCAGACCTGTTCTGCGCAGGAGGTGAGGCCAGAGGGATGGGGTGAAGCAGGGGATGGTGACAACCCGGGGGGAGCCGGGGGTGCTGGAGGCCGAAGGACCTGGCTGCCTGCATGATGTGCAGGTTTTCGTTTTGGTTGGTGGGGAAATGAGGGAAACGTGAGCCTGGGGTATAAAGCGGACTCCAAGTGTTGTTTCTTCTGCCTGGCAGATGCTGCATCTAGCCCCAGCGGGAGCTTCAGATACTCTGGGTCATCTCACATTCGGCCCAAATTGTCATGAGACACTTGCCAGGAGCCCCATGTAAACTAGTCTCTGGACCCAACACAGAACTTGACCTCTTTCAGTGCTGCTCTGCTGCTGCCTAGTGTGTGGCCCAGGAGAAATCACTTCATCTTTCTTTAAAAAAAGTTTTTGACTCATTTTAGAGGAGGGGAGGGAGAGAGGGAGAGGGAGGGAGAGAGGGAGGGAGAGAGGGGGGGGGAGAGAGAGAGAGAGAGAGAAATGTCGATTTGTCTTTCCACTTCTTTAGGCCCTCATTGGTTGGTTCTTTATGTGCCCAGACCCGGGATGAAACTCACAACCTTGGCCTATCAAGATGCGGCTCTAACCAACTGAGCTACCTGGCCAGCACCCTCTTACTGATCCCAATGTCCTCATTTTTAAAATGGGGATGACAAAACTTGCACAACAGAGTTGTTATGGGGATTAAAGCACGTAATTACAGGCGAGAACACCCAGCCTAAGGCCTGGACAACAGCTGCCAGTGACCGACCAACCGGTAGGTGCAGTGACTGAGTGAACGGATGAACATCTCTGAACTGAAGCCAGCGGGGGCAGTCAAGCCGCCCACACACCAAACCCTTGCTGAGGCGGAGCCTATCAGCCGAAGGCGGGGCTGCACTCCTGGGTCGACACCCCAGCTCCGTGAGCGAGGGGCCGGGCTGGGCTCAGCCCTCTGCTCACATCCGGTGCCTACTGGAAAAGCCCTCTGCTCAGTATGCTCAGAGCAGAAGGCAGGAGCAATTTGGGAGCCAGACAGAGCTAGAGACCCATGCTGACAGTGTCACCAATCGCCATCAGGTTACATTAGCTGCATGTCCTTGAGCAAGTCACGCTGAGTCCCATCTTTTTTATTTGTGAAGTAGGAAGACCATGCCCATTTATAGGAATGCTGTGGGGACTAAATTATAATGTATATTCAATATCAAAGGGGCACGTGATGCCCCTACTCCTCTGCCTCGGTTTTCATGAAAGATTTTGGCCGACCTTTAATACAAATGCCTTATGCAAGAAAAACAAACAAACCGAAGCTGCAGTTCCAAGACTATGTGTACGATATAGGCAAATGGGGGAGGGTGGGTACAGAAGGAAGACTCTGGCTGGAGATAAAGAACGCGACGGACACACATTAAGATAAGCAGCCCAACGCAGCAGCACCCGAGTCTGGCCAGTGGACAGGAGGTGATGAGGAATGACCAGAGCAGGGCCCCAGCAGAGAGGGCCAGCTACCAGAGACCCTGGCCAGGCCAGTGGGGTGCTTCGCTGTTCCTATCAGTCGCAGGCCAAAACGGGGGGCCATCGTGAAGCAGGGTTCTAAGGAACTTAGTTCCGCGGTTTGTGCAAGACTGACCCTGTTAAAGGGGAAGGCAGTGCCCGCATGTGGGAATGGTATGCAAACACCAGCCATCCCTTTCCAGTTTGGAGAGGCTTGTACAGCGGGTCCTCCCATGGCACAGGGGATGCAATCCCTGCCCCTTGCTTGAGCGAGGGCTCTCTGCCCTGCTTCGCAGCCACTGCTGCGTGCCCTGTCAGCCCTGCTCAAGGTCGGCAGGGTGGCCTGAGCCACGTGGTTACTTTGGGGTTGGAGGGTCATTCGAGAGCAGTGCCCCTCCCCTGCCCACAGGCAGCCTGGAACACCTGAGACAGCTGTGTGTTCACCTGTCCAGCTTGGCGGGCAGAGCACAGATGCCTCTGGGAAGCGGCTTCCCCGAGGCCGAGGTGTCAGTGCCTGGACATTGGGGCCACAGGGACCAACTCTCGTGCTCACACAAGCTGCTGAGACAGGAGCACCTCAGTGAGGACACACAGCAGGTGCTCCATAAACACAAACACTGACTGGCTGAGAGAAAGGATAACCTCACCTCGCTGCCCACCGCTGCCCCGCCCCCCGCCGCAGGCAGTGAGAAGTCATTGCGGTGGGGAGGGCTCCTCCCTTCCTGTGAACCCTCTCTCCTGGGACGTGAGCACACTGAGGCCAGGGCCAGAGCTGACACTGGAGTCCCAATGCTCTTCTCCCCGACGCTGTCCCAGGAGCACAGGCAGGCCTGGCTGCTGGGAGAGGAAGGGCCCCGAGGGCACTCCAAAATCTGGCGAGGCTGAGGAGGCCTTCACAAAAGGAATGGGGACGGCAGGGAGTTTAAATCAAAGGCTGCAATCTGGCGGCCCTTGGCCCAAATCTCACAGGGCTTCACATTTGAAAAATTAGTTTGCTCATTTGAAAATAAGAATTCTTGTCCAAATCTGGCTTCTAGAGTCTCTTGACAAACGGACAGATGTGGTAGCAAGTGGCTAGAGTTGGCCAGGACAGGCCACAGCCTTCGGCTGACCACACCCCCTCCAGGCTCTTCCCCTTGTTTGGATTTCCTACCGGGCTCTGCAGGCCTTTGAGTTTGCCCCATCCGCCCCCAGGAGACCTCGGGAGGAGAGGTGTCACCTTGGTGGTCTGGCCCTGACCCAGCCATGGGTGTGATCTGGGCCCTCAGGCCCTCTTACCTGCAGAGTCAGTGACCGCAGGGTCTGCCAGCCGCCCGTAGTGCGCCATGAGCTTGAGCTTGGTTTCCTGCTTCCTGTGTTTCTTGCCCACGTAGTGTTGCTGAGCCATGACAGGGTCGTTGAAAGTCGCGTGGCAGAGACTGCAGAACTTGTCTGGGTCTCTCACCTCTCTGCTCTGGTGCGAGGAGGGTAAGGTGGAGGCCACGAGGAGAGGATTCGTAAGGCGTTTCGACAGAGCTGCAGTGAGAGAGCCCAACAGAGGCAGTGAGAAGACAGAAGGGGCTGGGCTCTTGAGCACAGTGAATGCAGACGGAGGCCGGTCACTAGGTAACCACACCTGCACAAGTGGCCCTGCTGCTGGGGACCGCGCAGTGACAGCTACAGAGACGGGACTGCCACTCATTCAGCCGCTGTAGCTGCCTTGGGCACCTGGGTCCTGCTTTCTCACAGCCCGAGGAAGCCCAGCACTTTTGCTGTCAAGTTGCCAAGCGACAACAGACTAGAGAGGGTGCACACTCGCAGTCTTGTTGTCCTTTGGAATTCCCCGGGACTTCCCAGTTCAGACATTTGATTCCCCTCCTCACAGCACCCCAGGTAGAGAGCTGGGGCTGACGTGTGGATGGAGAAAAGGAGCAACTACACTAGGAGGCCTTTCGGGCTACAGTGCCTTCTGGGCCAAGGGGGGTGAGAGCAGGGTGACAGTGACATTCAGTTACATGCTTTGTTCTCAGAACTGCTCCATGAGTAAGGCATCCTTTTTGCTACATTACAGAGAACAGCTGAGGCTCATATGTGAAATGCCCTGCCTGAGACCACCCAGCCGGCAAGTGGAGCTCAGGTCTGCGTGACCCTCAGGAACACACCCCTCTCTGCTCTGCTGGGCTGCAGCTCGAGGCAAGGAGACCTGAAGGCACAATCTGGCTTGGTCAGCAAGCTCCGTCCACCCGAGCCTGGTATGGGCACGTGTGAGCCTCCCGTGGGTCAGCAGGCATCTTTCCCCATGCTAACCGTGCGAGTGCTGCTGCCTCACAAAGCGGATGCAATGAACTCACTGTTGAGGCCACGTGGCTGGAAGGGCGTGGATCTAGTAACTATGCTTTAAAAATGTGACCTAGAACCCCCACCTAGGGTTGGGGGGAGCAGGCTCAGCAGCCCTCCCGGGTGGCTCAGGTGCACCTTGGTCCTGGTGCCACTTCGATGGGGGAAGCTGGGAGGAACTGCTGGCTTCTCCTGCACCGATTTTCCGGTACAGGAAATCTCGACTTTTCTGGCAATTGTCTCAGCAAATCACTCCAAAAGTAAATGTGCATGTTGCAGAATATTTAATAATGAGAGAAATATGCAGCATGTGGTGGTGAGTTAAAAAGAAGAGGTTATACAGAAATCTGTCTTATGTCCTCAGTTCTGTAAAACAACCACAAAAAACAAGATAGTGACGTATGGGAAAAAGACCAAAAGCAAAGATAGAGTAGGAGGGTGCTTTTCAGTATCTTCCAGCTTTTCTACAACAAATGCTGATGTCTGAGGTCAGAAAAGAGAGGATGGTTGACGTGAAGGTCACTCTTTAGCAGAGGCTGAGGAGCAGCATCGGGGTGAACCACTTGGGGGACAGCCAGGAACGGCTGGAGCTGCGGGAGCCGCCTCTCAGAACGCAGCCTGAAGGGCTGCAGTGCTTCCTGGGGCTGCTTGCTACAGAGTTACTTACGAACACTGGAAGGGGCCGGGCAGAAACAGTAGAGGAACGGTTAAATGTGGTACAATGAGATATTTTATAGTCATTGAAAGTGTTTATGGAAAAGTTTTTAATAACACGAGGAAAACACACATGTATTAAAATGAAAAGAGTATAAAAGAAAGTTAGGCACACAATAGTGATTCTATCATTGTGAGAAGATACATACACAGTTTTCATGTGTGTACTGGTATTTTGAAATGTCAACAAAATATTAACAGCATTTTTCTCCTGGTGATAGAATTTGGGTGAAATTTTACTTTCCTCTTTGTTCTTTTGCATTTTTTGAACTAGAATTATTCATGATGAATATGCATTGTTGTTAGAAAAACAGTAAGATTATTTCAAGTATTTATGTTTGCATGTACATATACATGGGTTCAGTCTAGACACAGATAAAACAGCACACACACAGATACACACACACTAACCAAGGCTTACGGAAGACACAGTACTATAAAATGCTAACAGTGGTTACCTCTGAATGGGAAAATTACGGGTACTTTTTCTTTTCATTTATCAATATTTTCCATATTCTCTATAACATGCTTGTATTACTTTTATATTAAAAGTGTGTAATTCCAGAAATGTAGCTATAAACTCATGTAATGACAGAAAATGTGACTAAACTACAAAATCAAAAGGAAAGCAGAATGCAGGCACAGTGGCCACACCTATGTAAACACACACACAGACACACACACACACGGCAGAGGCCAAAAGTGGGTGTGGGAATAACCTTGTGAGGACCGATCTTTGGGACCAGGCACATTCCAGGGCATTTTCCCACTTGTGGAAAGGTAAGTCCATTTAAAGATAAGTGAGCGACTTTATAAAGTTCTGTTCTTCAGCTGGTTTCCTGGCCTAATGTTTAGCCCTTTGGGTACCATGAATGGCACCAGGGGCAAGGCCAAGGACAGGCTCCAGGCAGCGGACGCCTGCCCAACTACTGCGCCAGATTGGGGGATTCCACTCACTGGCTCCCTTCATGACGGTGACAATACTAACAACAGCAGCTGTCATTTCCTGGGCATTTGCTACCTCCTAGGCTCCTCCCATATCTATCATTTCATCCTCACAACCTATGAAGGGGAAAGTGTTATCGACATTTTATAGGCAAGGAAACCTGGGCACGAAGGAGTCAGGTCATATGGGTGGCAAATGGCAGCCCTGGGGTTTAAGCCTGGGCGCTGGGGCTTCACAGTCCATGTTCCGCTGTTTCGTGCCGTGAATGACTAGATTTGGGTGTGATAAGAGGGTAAAATTATAAGTGCTTTTTTACTTTGTCTTCAAAGCCTTCCAAAACATTGTTGTCTTGTTTTCATAATATAGTAATATAAAAGAGGGTAGTATTACAGGTAGTATAGTCTATTTCTTGGTCCAAAAGGGAGAGAAGCAAAAATGACAAAGAAAAAATAAAGGCAAAAGAACTTTCACTCCTAACTTCCGTTAGCAGCGGTGAAACCCCCAGAAAGTCAGGAGTTAATGAGAGGAAAGCGCGGCCCCAGTGGTGGCAAGACAAAGGGCCACTTTGGAGAGAAGTCCCTTCACTGGCAGTAAAAGGACGCCCAGCAGGTACAGACACGGCTGCGGGGGCAGTGGTGGCCACACTGAAGTGTCCGGCTTTGAAAGGCAAGTCCCTGTCGCCAGGAGAAGAGGCCGCTTTGAGGATTAGAGTGAGCAGGGCATAACCTGAGCACACAAAAAAGACAAGGTTTCAGCTTTCAACTCGGAACACAGGATAACAAGGGCAGCCGGGTGCCAGGAGGGAGAATGCGGAGCGGGAGAGGCCGGGCGGGCCTGGAGGACTTTGGCACTCTGTCACAGTATTAGTCAGAGCAAGAGCTCAGGGCTGACAGCTTCTGCAGAGAGACACTGATGGGACCCAAAGAACGCAGGTCAGGTGGGCACAGCTCTGAGGCTGCATTTCAACGAAGCTGTGCCTACTTTGATGTTTTTAAGGGCTCTCAAAAGCAGTTCAATCTCTCCCAGTCTGTGGCCCCAGTGGGCATTTCTGGAGCACCTGGCCGTGGCGCCCTGAGGATGGGAGGGGTCCCAATATAGCACTACTCAGGAAAACCAGTACCTTCCACCTTAGTGGATTGCTGCTTCAGCTTTAAGTTCTTTGCGTGGGTCTTCCCCAGGTAGTGCGACTGGGCCACGACAGGGGAGGAAAAGGTCATGCTACAGGTGGGGCAGCACTGGTTCTTGTCTTTGCTTCTGCTGCTCTTCTGGTTGGGAGAAAGAACACAGGTCTGGTCACGTCACTGCCCGGCCAGAACACCTTCCATGGCTCCCCACTGCCCGCGGAAGAACGGGCACGCAAGGCCCCCTTCGCACACTGCCCCAACCTACCTTTCTGGAATCTCCTCCAGCTAATTCATCCCAGGCTCTACTCACCAGTCCCCACTTGATGCTCTGTGGCTTTCTTGCTTTGCTTGGGCCATTCTTGTTGCCTAGAATGATCTTTCCTTCTTTCCTGCCTGGCATATGTCTGCTTAGCCTTCAAGGCCCAGATTAGATAGCACCTCTTCTGGGAGACGTTTAGTCAAGAAAATCATTCAGTAAACAATTATTAAGCCACTTTCTGAGGACTCCCAGTAGAATTTTGTTCCTCCTCTGTACTCCCAGAGTGCCTGAAATAGACCTCTCTAGCATGCTACCTGTCCCCCTACACTGACAGCATCAGAGTTCGGGGGACTTTCCTGTGAACTGAAGTCCCATGTTCGGGAAGTCCCACGCTCCTGTCTGGCTCGTCTCTGTTCCCTCTCCTAGCACCCTGCTGGAGCCTGGCGCACAGCAGATGCTCAGGGTTTGGGGAGCAGCAGACCCTTGGGTTTTACTTGGTATGATCACTAGGAAATAAGACAGAGTTTTAAACCTTGGCACTATCGACATTTGGGGCTGCATAATTATTCTTTATTAGGAGGTGGGGAGGAGCCTGTGATCTTATTTGAACTACTGGGCCACCCCAGCTTGAAGGAACCGAAGTACAAAGAGGCGAAGTGACTTGCCCCGGGTCACAGCGTTAACCCTGACTTTATGGACTCGAAATTGTAAGGAGAAGGGCAGCCAGGGGGTCTGTCTAGTGAACTGAGGAAGGGAAGAGCACAGCCCTTCCAAACCTGTGGTCACTGTAATAGGAGGCACAGTTTATACACTATTGCACATCCAGTGGGAATTAAAAATGTACCTCAGGACACCCTGAAGAGGCAGGAGTTACTATCTCCATTTTGCAGGTGGAGTGCACAGAGGTTAAGTGACTCACCCAAAGTCACCCACCCAGTAAGTTGCAGAGCCAGCACTAGGCCCCAGTCTGCTGACTTTGCATCCCAAAATGTCTGCACGGCCTCCCACAGAACAAAAGTCACAGTACCCCTGAGGGAGCAGCATTGTTTCAACACGATTCCCACACTGCAGTATCTCTACGCCAAAAAGCAAATGTTCACACCTCGATTAGAGCAGGCACCTGGAAAGCTGTTCCTTCCACTTGTTCATTCCAAACATTCATGGGCTGAACTTGGCTCTTTTTCCTGTCTCAAGAAAGCAAGTAGCCTGGCTCCCTTCCACCTTGTGTCCTGGAGTAGTGAATGGCCAGCTTCTTGTCCCACTCCAGCAAACCACTGGGGGGTAATGCCCAGAACAGCTCTGTTTCCTGAGGTCCAACTGTGTGCCAGGCTCTGGGTTGGGCGCCTCTTCCCTCCCTCATTTTAGTCTGGATAATCCTGACACACAGCTGATGCTAGCATCCTCATTTTTCCAGAGGAAGAAATAAGGCTCAGCGAGGTGACGAGGCCTGCCCGAGTCCCCGAAGGGCTGGGACCATGGGAGAGGCAGCTGGGGGGGAAAGCCCGCGCTCCTAATCCACGCAGCCCCGCCTGCTGGCTGCGCCAGGAGCAAGCACCCGGCATGGCAGCTGGATTACCTGATCTGAGTCTAGCTTCTTCGTCTCCCCCTTTAAAGTCTCCATTCCACGGATTGCTAGGTATCTCTTCACTTTGTTGGCATGTTTTTTGCTCTGCAAGAACCCAGGAAAAAGATCAAAGATAGCCAAATGCCATTTCATATCTAAGGCACTCAAAAATACTAGATTTCCACCCGATTCACTCTCACGAAACATTTGGGCAGGAGAGGGTGTGGGAAGAAGCCCAGCCTGCAGAGTCCCTGCTCTGCTCAAGGCACTTTGCATGCTGTCAAAGCAAATTCTCACGGAAGTCTACAGGAAAACTGTCATCATCTCTTACAGAGGAGGAAACGGAGGCTGAAGAGGGTGCACTTTCTTGCCCAAGATGAGTGGCAGCGCTGTGAGTCAACCTCTGGTCTATTTAAAGCCAGAGTGCAGACTTTCTACTATACGAGCTACAAGGAAAGATAGACGGGCAATGACCCTGATTTGGATGTGAGAAATGAGACTCGGAAAAATTAAGTCAGTCTTCAATACAGTCAACATGCGTGGAGGCAACGCCTGGGTGGCTGGAGGAACTGTGCACCTCACTGCGCAGGCCCAGGAGGGGCAGGGGCGCAGAGCTGGGTCTGGAGAGCGGCGAGCGAGGTTCTAAAGGCGCCGTGGCTTACCTGGTAGTGAGCCAGCTTCTGGGACTCTGAAATGAGCAGGGCGCAGCACACCTTGCACTGGGTGCTGGTGAAGAGACACTGGTTCTTCTGGATCATGTGCTCCACTGCAGAGAGGAAAACAGAAAACCTCCGAGTCAGAAATGGGCTTTCACGTCTGAACTCGGCCTCCAACGCAGGCGCAGAGCAACGCAATGCCGCGCTGGTCTACGCCTCGGCAAGCCCCGGCCACTCTTCCCCTGCTGCACTCCTGAGTCACCCTACATTCCCACACCATCTACACTACTGCCTACTTGATAATGCCACATAAGCCAACTTTATTTACTAAATAAACTGTTTAAAAATTTTAACTGAGATATAATTGCATATAACACTATGTTAGTTTCAGGTGTACAATACGATGATTCAACATTTGTGTAATCGCGAGATGGTCGCCACAATAAGTCCAGCCAACACCAGGCACCACAGCGTTACAATTATTTCTCGTTATGAGAACTTTTACATGAACTTTTTTGGGATCTACTCTCTTTAGTGACTTTTTAAAAAATTGATTTTAGAGAAGAGAGGAAAGAAGAAGTGGGGGGAGGGAGAGAGGGAGGAAGTGATTTGTTGTGCCACTTATTGATGCACTCAATGGTTGTTTCTTGTATGTGCCCTGACCAGGGATTGAACCCGCAACCTTGGCTCTGACCACCTGAGCTATCTGGTCAGGGCAGCAACGGTCAAATATGCAATACAGAGTTCCTAACTATAATTACCATGCTGTACAAGTAAATTCTTTTAAAAGGGAATCTTTAGATCACACACTTAAATATAATAGATCAATGAAAATGAAACAATTCTAGGCAGAGGCTGGCGCCAGTGGCTTAGAGCTCCCCCTGAAGAGAGCCATGAGAACAGCAACTGGAAAGTGACGTTTTTAAAACAGGGTGCTCCCACCTGAGACTTCTTCCCTGACAGAACTGGAAGGACTGAAGGACTTGGAAGGGGAATAATTTCCTCGCTGTTTTTTAAAAAAATTTTATTATAATAATCCGTTCTGGCTCTGGCTGGTGTGGCTCAGTGGATTGAGCTCCTGCCTGTGAACCAGAGGGTCGCCAGTTCCATTCTCAGTTAGGACACAGGCTTGGGTTTCGGGTCAGGTCCCCGGTAGGGGGTGTGCAAGAGGCAACTGCACATTGATGTTTCTCTCCCTCCCTTCCCTTCTAAAATAAATAAATGAAATCTTTAAAAAAATAATAATACATTCTGTATCTTTTTACTATTTGTGGAACATTTTCGGTGGAATTAAAAATAGAGCAACCT
Organism: Carollia perspicillata; assembly: GCA_004027735.1. Taxonomy (NCBI): domain Eukaryota; kingdom Metazoa; phylum Chordata; class Mammalia; order Chiroptera; family Phyllostomidae; genus Carollia; species Carollia perspicillata. The sequence continues at coordinate 13,705 of PVKM010001932.1, forward strand.
TTGCCCTGACTGGGTAGCTCAGTTGGTCAGAGTGTTTTCCTGATATATCAAGGTCGTGTATTTGATCCCTGATCAGGGCACATATAAGAATCAACCAATGAAGGTATAGATAAGTGGAACAACAAATTGATGGCAGTCTTTCTCTCTCTAATATCGATAAACAAAAATTAAAAAATAGATGAGTGGATAAAACAACTGTGGGACATTTACAAAATGGAATACTACTTGGCTGTAAAAAAGAAGAAAATTTTACCCTTTGCAACAGTATAGATGGACCTGGAGAATATTATGCTAAGTGAAATAAGCCAGTCAGAGAAAGACAAACACCATATGACTTCACACATATGTGGAATCTAATGAACAGACTGAACTAACAAGGCAAATGGGGACAGGCTCATAGATGGAGAGCAGGATGACAGCTAGTGGGGTGGGGAGGGTAGGGGGTGGAAGAATTGAGCAGAAAGGAAAAAGGACTCATGGACATGGACAACAGTGTAGTGATTGCTGGGGGGAGGGAGGTATAAGGGGACTAAATGGTAATGGAAAAAATACAATAAAGATAAAAACAAAAAAGAGCAACCTTCAAATTTGCTCCACTAAAAGATAACAGCATTTTTCTTTTTATTCTAAAAGTTTTTTTAAAAGCCCTGGCTGGTGTAGCTCAGTGGATTGAGCGTGGGCCTGTGAACCAAACAACCGCAGTTCGATTCCTGGTCGGGGCACATGCCTGGGTTGCAGGCCAGTTCCCAGCAGGGGGCGCACGAGAGGCAACCACACATTGATGTTTCTCTCCCTCTCTTTACCTTCCCCTCTAAAGATAAATAAAGTAAAATAAAGTTTTTAAAAAAATGATTTGAGAGAGAAAGGGAGAGAGAGAAAGAAACACTGATTTGTTCCACTTATTTATGCATTTATTGGTTGCTTTTTGTATGTGCCCTTCTATGTGTCATATCTGGCCATATATGACAAACACACAGCTAACACCACACTCAACAGGGAAAAACTAAAAGCATTTCCCTTAAAACCAGAAAGAAGACAGGGATGTCTGCTTCCATCACTCTTATCCAACATAGTACTGGAAGTTCTAGCCACAGCAATCAGACAGAAAGAAATAAAAGGCATAAATTGGAAAGGAAAAAGTAAAACTCTCATTATTTGCAGATGACATGATACTACACATAAAGAACATTAAAAATTCCACCAAAAAACTACTAAACTGATAAATGAATTCAGCAAAGTAGCAGGACACAAAATAAATATGCAGAAATCATTTGCATTTTATACACGAATAATGACCTATCTGAAAGGGAAACGAAGAAAAAAATCCCACTTACAATTGCATCCAAAAAATAAGGGGTGGCCTGAGGAGGGGGCCAGGCCTGCGCCCAGCGGCATGTCCCAGTTGCTCATTCCTGCTGGGGCTGGGGACACCTGAGGTGCGTCCTGCATGCTAGTTCACTCCCTGTGAGTCCCAGACCTGCTTCCAGTCTCAGGCTCCACCTGGTCCCTGGCAGCGCTGGGCTTGGGCTTCTGCGCAGAGGCCAGTGGCAGGTGGCTTGGGCAGCCCGCATGGGCCTGAGATGTGTGCACGGTCCTCTTCCCACTGTGTATGAGTTTCCCGGGCAGGAAGACAACCCCGTGGATGCCACTGGATGCTGCCTTTGCCTCTGCCCAGGCCATATCCACGCCTAACCTGCCCGAAGTGCTCAAGTGGAGGCCTGGAGTGTCACCTGTGGGCTGGCATGACGTTCTCTTTGATTGGTGTGGAGATTGAGGCACAGAGTGCGGGATGTGTCCAAGATGCCGTGATAACCAGCAAAGTGTGGATGGAAGCCCAAGTCCTCTGAAAGGGGGAAAAGGCCCTGGCTGGTGTGGCATAAATAAAATCTTTGTAAAAAAGCAGGGGAGAAAGTCATGTCCCTGGAGCGCGCAGGCACGAGCTCCTTCCTCTGAGCAGCATGAAAACTCCGCCCTGGTGGCTCCTTATTCACGTGGTCATTCTGACCCCCAAGTAAATCCACACAACTTGAGGGGTGTGGGGCCTGACTCCTGAGCGCCCCCATGGCCAGGGGTTCCCTGCACCAACTTTGAGGTGAGAGGTTTCACGTCCCACACAGTCACCAGAGTGATCACAAGGCAAATACCAGGCCAATCACTTTCCTGCTTAAACCCTTATCAACTAAGAACGTCCAAATCTATAGAAAAAATTTTAAAATATTTTATTTATTTATTTTTAGAGAAAAGGCAAGGGAGAAAGAGAGGGAGTGAAACATGGATGTGTGAGAGATACATCAGTTGGTTGCTTCAGGCATGCCCCAAAATGGGGACCTGGCCCACAACCCAGGTGTGTGTCCTGACTGGGAATTGAACTGGCAACCTGTCAGTTTGTGGGGCCGGCACTCAGTCCACTGAGCCACACCAGCCAGGGCCAAATTGGTAGAGAATTTTTATAAAAATTGATTTGAGCCAAACAGAGGATAGACCTGAAAGCAGGATTTCAACGAACCGAGATAATGTTTCCAAGACAATGACAGTTTGCAGCTTCTATTACACATTTGGAATTAAGGAGAGAACCTAAGGAAGATTTCATGAAGGTGGGAGGAAGCAAGGTCTGGATTGGATTATAGGATAGTTAAGATTCTGTGCTCTCTTGAGATTGATCTTTAGAAGGAGGGGTCTGGTCTGTAAAGGCTGGTCACGTATTGGAAGGAAGGGCTTGAAATGACGCATTTCAAAGATGTGTTCATCTAGATGCATGGAAATGATGGACAGGGCTTGCCCAAGGCAGACAAACCTTTTACCAAAGAAGTTGTATGTCTGGGGCGTGACTACCCACCACGAACTGCCTAGTTGACAATTTATGATCACCCTGTGAGGTTACTGTCCATAGAAGCCCTTTTTCATCCACACCCTCCATGCTGACCCTGGACTTAGACCGAAATTGGTCCCTTACCACAGCCCTCCTGCACTGGCTCCCTGGAACTGATCTGGGAGCCTTTCCACCTTGTGCTCTAGTTGCAGAAGCTTCCTGGTGTGTGCCAAGAGCCTGACCTTGAATTTCTCACTGGCTCATCCTTCCCATCTCTGCTGAAATCATGTCCTCCTAGAGGCTGAGGAGTTTATTTGCACAATAAAATTTGTGGAGTACTGCTGTAAAATAAATGATAAGATACTGAAGAAAGGAATGGAAGAACATACAAATAACTAGGAGCATATATCATGCCCACAAATGGGAAGAATTAACATCATTAAAGTGTCTATACTATCCCCAAGCAATCTACAGATTCAACCCAATTCCTATCAAAATGCCAATGGCGTATTTCACAGAACTAGAGCAAATAATCAAAAGATTTACATGGAACCACAAAAGACTCCTAATAGCTATAGCAATCTTGAGAAAGAAAAGCAAGGTTGGAGGTATCACATTACTTGACAACAAACTATAATACGAGGCTATAGTAATTAAAACAGCACAGTACTGGCATAAAAACAGCCACAGATCAATGGAACAGAATAGAGAGCCCCAAAATAAAGCTACACTTATATGGTCAATTAATACTTTCCAAAGAAGGCAAGAACATACAATGGAGTAAAGAGTTTAATCAATAAATGGTGTTGGAAAAATTGGACAGATACATGCAAAAAAAATGAAACTAGACCACCTACTGACACCATATAAACAATAAACTCAAAATGGATTAAAGACTTAAGCGTAAGGCTTGAAACCATAAAATTCCTAAAAGAAACCATAAGCAATAAAATATCTGATGTTTCTTTTAGCAATATTTTTTTTCTGATACATCTCCTTGAGCAAGAAAAAATAAACAAAAGGGACTGCATCAAACTAAAAAGTTTTTGCACCTCAAAGAAAACTATTAACAAAATGAAAAGACAACCCATTGAATGGGAGAACATCTTCATCAATGATACAACTGACAAGGGGTTAATATCCAGAATTTATAAAGAACTCATACAACTTAACAGCAAACTGCCCCCACCCCACCTAATAATCCAGTTATAAAATGGGCAAGGACCTGAATAGACACTTACTTCTCCAAAGAGGACATACAGATGACCAATAGACATATGAAAAGAAGCTCAACATCACTAATCATCAGAGAAATGTAAATTAAAACCACAAGGAGATATCACCTCACACCTGTCAGAAAGGCTATCATCAATAAATCAGCAAACACCAAGCGCTGGCGAGGATGTGGAGAAAGGGAACATATAAATATTGCAGAAGGGCAGGGAAATGAACTGGGCTGTAAGTGACACTGTACCTTCACACACACGTAAAGAGACAGTTCCCTTTTCAGTGCACAGTTGCTGTGTTCCTTGTTTCCTGAGGACAAAGGTAACCTTCCTCTTTTTGTGCACCCCTACCTCTTAAACATTCCTCTTCACTGAGTCCACTACATTATAATAAAACTGCTTTGGTGTTTGCTTCCTGGACTAGACTACAAGTCCCCCCAGGACAAGAACAGTATTTTCCTCATCTCTGATATGCAACTCGTCTTGGGAATAGAGCAGGCATCAGTGAATGTTTGTCAAATTAATGGAAGGAAAATTGCGGGGAGATGGGGGCAACTTTGTACCAAAGCAGTTTGAAAGTATGAGGGAGAGTGGGCATCTGTAGTAACTTAGGAATCAGTCTAGCCTAGTTTTTAAACTGGAGAAGTATATACACAAGGTCTGTCCAGAAGGTATCCAGCCATGTAATATGAAAAATAGAGACATTTATTGTAGAAGATACAAAAAACATCATACATAGGACAACGAAGCCTCAGTCCCCTTCAATGTAAGTACCATGGGACCTCACACAGTTCCCTCAATTGCTACCAGCTGTCCTGTTGTATTTTCTTGAATCTCATCCATGGTGTGAAATCCATTCCCTTTCAAAGGTGATTTTAATTTTTGGGAAAGTCAGAAGTCACAAGGTGCCAAATCTGGGCTGTAGGGGGGCTGAATCACCTGCGTGATTTGATGTTTTGCGAAAAAACTCTGCAGGAGACATGATGCATGAGTAGGTGCATTGTCCTGATAAAGCTGCCAATCACCAGTTGCCCGTAGCTCCGACCTTCTGAATCCCAGTAGTTTCCATGGAGGAATGTTTAAGCTTAATGCAAAATTTGATGCAGCATGGTTGCTGTACTCAGTCATTTTGAATGCGAGATCCACACAGTCCACATGCTCACCCAAAGGGTCTGTCGCCCCCCACTGACTAGTACAGTGAAGTTGTCACTGTTCATGCATGCGAACTCCAGTTCACTCTCCTCCGTTACAAGGTTACATCGATGTCCCCCAAACTGATGTCCTTATATTAACAATGGCTGGACTTTTTCTGGACAGACCTTGTATATCAGGGTATGCGAGGTCTGTGTACCACCCCAAACTGAAACATATAATCCTTGGATGTGGCCAAAAATTCCACTTTACCCCAGGGCAACCAGTTCACAGGCAACATATTAAACTTTCCAAGATTAGTCTGCTCAGCAAGCAAACCAACTATTAGAAACCTGATGGCTCTGCAGATTACCTGCCAGGATTAGCACAGAAACCCAGAGAGTTGGTGCACCTTTGGGTAGAGCTAAGCAGCTAGTTCTGCCAAGGTGTGAAGAGGGTCACAGTCAGGTTAGGACAGCTCTTGCCATCTCCTCTATCTCCACCTTACCCACTGTCAGGTAACACGCAGAGCAAGCTGGGAAGCTTGCTTCTCAGGCACCTGGCCCCCATCTCAGAAAAGGGTAGAGACCAGACAACTGGAAACAGGGGTAAGCCAGGGCTCCGCCACCAAGGCCCTGCCACCAAGGCCAGACATAAGAAGAAGGCCTTCTAGAGCCCTTGAAGTGTGGGGCATGAGAGAAGCGAGCCTGGAGACTGGGGCGATGGAGAGTCAGGAAGAAAGGCGGAGGGAGCTACGAATCTGGCAGGGGAGGTTCTGTGGGACTAACAGAAGGCATGGAGAGGGATTACAGTCCACGAGTTTGGGAGGAGCTGCGCTCCGGTGGGTGAGAAAGGCGGGGCAGAAACACGTGCGGCCCTGAGCGTGAAAAGGCTCCTGACCATTTGCACTCGGAGTCCCGAATTCCCTGCGTCCCGCGGCCTCAATTTTTCAGGAACTGGCCCGCGGTGAACGGGCCTGATGGGGTGCAAGAGTCCGGGAGTTCCTGTGTGCGTCACGCAAGGGGGCGGCCCAGGAGCTAGGGGGTGTGACCGTAGACCCGGGGGTTGGCCAGTGTTCTCTCCCCGCGCTTCCGCCACTTCCCGCGCAAAGCTCAAGCGGCCGAGAGGCTCCCTTCCTCGGAGACCCTATCCCCGGACTCACCTTCTTCCCTTCCCACTGGCTGGGCCCCAGACACGGCTTCCCACAGGCGGCACGCCCTCTCGCGGTCAAATCGCAGCCCGTCCGGTTCCCGGTCCTCCCGCTCCTCCGAGCCGCAGTAGGGCCGGGGCCCTCCGCTGTCCGTGGCCTCCACCGTGCCCAGCGCGGGATATTCCATCTTTCCCGCAAGCCCAAACCCACGGACAGCCACTCTCGAACCTTGGTCTCGCGAGATGTGGCTGAGAGGGTGACTTTGCCTGGCTAACAAATCTCGCGAGGTTGGGAGCCGCAGACCGTGTTGCGCGGTGCCCGCGCTGGCGGTTCTGCCTGGTGGCTGCTGGGGAGCTCGGGTGGTCTGCTGTCCATCCAGAAGTTGGGCGGCGGGGTCCTAGCAGCCCCCTCCCTTCTAGACGGGCTCGTGCATCCTTGGCTCTGGGTTGTCTGTCACTTTGCTCACGGTCAGCCTTTGACACTTCTCATTTCCTTCTCGTTGAAGGCTGTGTGATGTGGGAATAGTTACCCTATTTCACTGGTAGGGAAACTGAGACCCAGAACCTTGAAGTGGTGTATTTAAGAGCTTACTGCTGCCCTGACCGGTGTGCCTTACTTGGTTGGGCGTTTTCCACCTAGCGAAAGGTTGTCTGATGGAATCCTGGTCAGGGCACATGCCTGGGTTACTGGTTTGGTCCCTGGGCCAGGCGTGATGTTTCTCTCTTGCATCAATATTTCTCTCCCTTTCTTTCTCCCTCCCTTCCCCTCTCTCTAAAAACACATAAATAAATTTTTTTTTAAAAGTTCACTACTAGTAAGTTAGCGGTAAAGCAGAACTCCCTCTCCACGACTAAATAGGTACCATTTGCGTTCCAGCTGCTAATCCCCACCCCAGACCTCTTTGAACTCCTTTCGGATGTACGTGTCAATTCTGTAATACTATTGGAGCCCCCCTCTCTTGCCAAAGTTATTATTATAGAGTCCGCTGGTCCCTTCCTTTGCCCTTCAGGTATTCCCAGCACAGCAGCAGCCTCTTGAAACAAGCCATATTATGACACCCTGGTTTTCAAACTTTCCAACACCTTTCTATCTCACTCTTCAAATAGCCCAAGACCTGAGTTTAGCCAACAGGATCCTACACACTTTGACTTCCCTTAACCTCTCTGGCCTTATCTCCCACTATGTTTGTTAACCTCCAGCCCTTTCCTTCCTGTGCTAGTGACTCTGGCCTCCTGAAATGCATTTTCCCCATTTGTCCTCAGGGCTCAGCCTCTCTTCTTCTTTGGCGACTGTATCTAAAATTTTACCTCTCCACATACACTTCACGTCCTTTCCTGCTTTATTTATTTTCTAACTTTTTATTTATTTATTTTTAGAGAGAAGAAGGGAGGGAGAGAGAGAGAAAGAGAAGCATCCATTTATTGTTCCACTTACGTATGCATTCATTGGTTGATTTTTTAAAGAGATTTTATTTACTTATTTTAGAGGGCAAGGGAGGGAGAAAGAGAGGGAGAGAAACATCAACATGTGGCTGCCTCCCTCACACTCCCTAATGGAGACCTGACCTGGCCCACAACCTAGGCCTGTGCCCTGGCTGGGAATTGAACCAGCAATCCTTTGGTTCACAGGCTGGCGCTCAATCCACTGAGCCGCACCAGCCAGGGCTCATTGGTTGATTCTTATGTGCCCTGGCTGAGGATTGAATCCACAACCTTGGCGTATCAGGAGGATCTCTAACCAGGGCATATTTGTTTTTCCCTCCTTAACACTTATATTATCAGACATAGTTTGCGTTTTACTTTTTTTAAAATCTTGCTTATTGTTTGTTTCCCCACTAAAAAGCAACACCTAAGAAAGCAGGGATTTTTGTGTATTTTTTTTCTCAGCTGAATTCCCATCATCTTGAAAGAGGGCCTGGACTCTCATAGGTGCATTTGAAATATTTGTTGACTGAATGAAACTTTAGATATAATTATCATATTTCAACCTCATTTATGCAAATGTTTATTTAGGGTTAGATGTTTTTTTTTAAAAAAAATATATTTTATTGATTACACCATTACAGTTCTCCCAATTCCCCCCTTCATTCCCCTCTACCCTGAACACCCCCTCCCACCCACACTTCCCCTCTTTAGTTCATGTCCATGTATCATAAGTTCTTTAGCTTCTACATTTCCCACACTACTCTTACCCTCTCCCTGTCTATTTTCTCCCCACTGTCTATGCTACTTATCCTCTGTACCTTCTCCCCATCCTCTCCCCCCACTCCCCTGTTGCTAACCCTCCAGGTGATCTCCATTTCTGTGGCTTTGCTTCTGTTTTAGGTGTGGATGTTAATAACTATGAATTTGCTGTCCTTTTACTGTTCATATTTTTTATCTTCTTTTTCTTAGGTAAGTCCCTTTAACATTTCATATAGTAAGGGCTTGGTGATGATGAACTCCTTGAACTTGATCTTATCTGAGAAGCACTTTATCTGCCCTTCCATTCTGAATGAAAGTTTTGCTGGATAGAGCAGTCTTGGATGTAGGTCCTTGTGTTTCATGACTTGGAAAGCCCCTTCTTGCCTGTAAAGTGTCTTTTGAGAAATCAGCTGACAGTCTGATGGGAACTCCTGTGTAGGTAACTGTCCCTTTATCTCTTGCTGCTTCTAGAATTCGCTCCTTCATTTTAATCTTGGCTAATGTAACTATGATGTGCCTTAGTGTGTTCCTCCTTGGGTCCAACTTCTTTGGGACTCTCTGAGCTTCCTGGACTTCCTGGAAGCCTATTTCCTTTGCCAGATTGGGGAAGTTCTCCTTTACTATTTGTTCAAATAAGTTTTCCACTTGTTGCTCTTTCTCTTCCCCTTCTGGTACTCCTATAATTCAGATGTTGGAACGTTTAAAGATGTCCTGGAGGTTCCTAAGCTTCTCCTCATTTTTTTGAATTCTTGTTTCTTCATTCTTTTCTGCTTGGCTGTTTGTTTCTTCCTTCTGGTCCACTCCATTGATTTGAGACTCAGTTTTCTTCCCATCACGACTGGTTCCCTGTGCATTTTCCATCATTTCACTTATGAACGCCTTCATTTTTTCATCTAATTTGTGAACAAAATCAACCAATTCTGTGAGCATCCTGATTAGCAGTGCTTTGAACTGTGCTTCTGATAGGTCGGCTATCTCTTGCTTGCTTAAAAGTATTGGCTCTGGGACTCTGAGCTTTTCTTCTGTTTGAGTCATTTTTGGTCAGGTGGCGCCTGTTGCGTATAAGGGGCAGAGCCATACGTGTTCACCAGGGCGGGGCAGCCTTGTTGCCAAGTTGTGACGCTGTCTGTGGGGGCGGGGTCAGAGAGGGAACAATGGCGCCTGTTCGCACTCTCTCGAGTTTGCGTCCCCTCCGCTGCTTCCCACAGGCAAACTGCGCCCCGCTGGCACTGGTTCCCCGGTGGGAGGGCCTATGCACACTCCGGGATCCTGCGGGTCTCCCCAACAACCTCTACTGTGAGGCTGGAAGCCTCTCCCGGCACCTTTTCAATCGGTGTTCTTAGGCTTTATTGCCCGTCGCTGGGGCCCTGCGCTGTGCCGTCCGTCTCACTGCCTGCTCCTGCCCAGCTTATCTGCACGCGAATGTGTGTCCACGGTTAGCCAACTGCCCTGCGTGCCTTGCGTGCTCTGCTCATCTCCTCCCCGCGTCTTGGGTCTGCAAGCTCCACGCCACCTACGCCACCCGGCTCTCCCAAGCCTGGCAGCCACCACGTTTTCCTGCCACTTTCCCTCTCCGCCGTCTGCCGACTCTGCCCCTCTTACCGGTCTGGTTGAATGGTTGTCGGACTTCTGTAGTTCAATTTTCTGTGTTCTGGTTGTGTTATTGTTTATAAGTATTTGTTGTCCTTAATCTTGGTTGTGAGAGGAGGTACAGTGTTTCCACCTACGCCTCCATCTTGGCCAGAAGTCTCCAGGGTTAGATGTTGTTTTGGCCATTGGAATACAGTGGTGAATTAGACAGGGAAGCTCTAGTAGACTGTTTTTTATTCTAGTGGAGGACAGTGTAATAAACAAGTAATAGATAGTAAGAATACAAAGGAGAAAAATGAAACAGGAATGTACTTTGGGTGAATAATATGGGAGGAACATTAAGGTAGTTATAGAAAGGCTCTAAAAAAAATGACATTTCACCTAAGACCTCATCAATGAGAAGGGACGACCAAAGAGCTGGGAAACCTGGTCCAGGGAGAAGGAGCAGCAGGTGCAAAGGCCCTGAAGCACGAATGAACTTACCATGTTGGAAGAACAGGAAAAAGAATAGTATGATCGGAGCCCAGCGAACAAAGAGGAAAGGGGTAGCAGAGGAGGCTGAAGAGAGACAGAGATTTTTCTTGCCTGAGATCACACACTTCATCAGTGAAACTGACTCATTTCTCATACAAGTATTCGGCACAAGCTCTGTGTCAGGCCTCATGCCAGGCTCTGGAATTTCCAATGTAACAGATGGCTAATGTCTGTGCAGCGCTTTACAGGTTACGAAGCACCTTTAACCTGCATTATAACATGTAATCCTCAAGGTGGTTCTCCAGTGAGGGGTTTTTACATGTTCAACAATGAAGAAAACGACTGGGAGATGTGAACCTATTGTCGGGGTCACATAGCGTAGTGACAGAATCCACTCTTGAACACTGGTCCTCACACTGCAAATCCATGTCCTTCTGCTAATGCCAGGCGACCAGCCTAAAAGCCAGTGGTTATATGCCCTCATTTATGTTGAAGAAAACTTCTTGTTACTTAGATTTGCATAGCACAAGTTATTCAGCGAGAAATCACAACCAATAGAGGGCATTTTTGTTAAAGTCCCAGATCTGACGGATTTTTTTTTTAACACAATACAGAAAATCCTGGGAGTGGAGTCCTTAGGATGCTGTGCATATTAGAAAACAGTTTCCTGCCCCTCACTCTCAATTTCATTAAATGCTACTTATTCGAAGATTTAAATAAGTAGAAATAATTTCTATTTATTTTTCAATGAATGCCTTCTGGGTTTGTCACCTGTAGCACTGAGATAGTGTCCTGAGCTACAGCTCTGAGTGGCTGAACTGCCCTCACTGTCACCAGTTTTCTGCGATCTATTTTATTTTTATTTAATATATGTTACTGATTATGCTATTACAGTTGTCCCATTTTTTTCTCCCCTATATTTTCCTCTGCCCTGTACTCCCCCTCCCACCCATATTCCCCCTCATTAGTTCATGTTTGTGGGTCGCACATATAAGTTCTTCGGCTTCTCCATTTCCCATACTATTCTTAACCTCCCCCTGTCCATTTTGTGCCGACCAGTTATGCTTCTTATTCTCTGTACCTTTTCCCCCAGTCTCCCCCTCCACACTGATAACCCTCTATGTGCTTTCCATTTCTGTGATTCTGTTCCTGTTCTAGTTGTTTGCTTAGTTCATTTTTGTTACTGTTTTTTTAGGTTCAGTTGTTGATAGTTGTGAGTTTGTTGTCATTTTACTATTCACGGTTTTGATCTTCTTCTTCCTAGATAAGTCCCTTTAACATTTCATATAATAAGGGCTGGGTGATGATGAACTCCTTTCACTTGACCTTATCTGGGAAGCACTTTATCTGTCCTTCTATTCTAAATGATAGCTTTGCTGGAGAGAGTAATCTTGGATGTAGGTCATTGCCTTTCATGATTTTAAATACTTCTTTCCAGGCCCTTCTTGCCTGCAAGGTTTCTTGCCAGGAAGTCTGAGCTTCCTGGACTTCCTGGAAGTCTATTTCCTTTGCCAGATTGGGGGAGTTCTCCTTTATTATTTGTTCAAATAAGTTTTCCATTTCTCGCTCTTCCTCCTCCCCTTCTGGCACCCCTATGATTCAGATGTTGGAACATTTAAAGTTGTCCTGGAGGTTCCTAAGCCTCTCCTCATTGTTTTGAATTCTTGTTTCTTCATTTTGTTCTGATTGAATGTTCATTTCTTCCTTCTGCTCCAAACTGTTGATTTGAGTCCAGGTTTCCTTCCCTTCACTGTTGGCTCCCTGTACATTTTCCTTTATTTCACTTTGCAAGCCTTCACTTCTTCCTCTATTTTTTGACCATCCTCAATCATTTCTGTGAGCATCCTGATTACCAGTGTTTTGAACAGTGCATCTGATAGGTTGTCTATTTCTTTGTCACTTAGTTGTATTTTTCTGGAGCTCTGATCTGTTCTTTCATTTGGGCCATATTTTTTTGTCTCGGCAAGCCAGTCTGGATAAATGTTTCCTCTTTAACTCATTGGTTGTCAGACTTCCCATGCAGTTTGATTTTCTGGCAGTTGTGGTTATTTTTTGTTTTTAAATTTGTTGTTGTCCTTCTTTTGGTTGCGTGAGGAGGCAAGGTGTATCTACCTATGCCTCCATCTTGGCCAGAAGTCACCTCTGCCACTGTGTGTTTTTGTTAAGTCCTTCCCATGATGCCTGAACCTGGACTCCTTGCTGGGAGCTGACGGTGCAGGCGGTGCAATGTATTTACGGGGCTGGCTTTTTATTTCTTCCCTGTGGGAAACAAGAGCCATTTCTCAATGTGTTCTGTGTATTGTTGCTGTGGGAGAAGGCCAATCCCTAGGGAGTGGCTTTGCTGAGAGGCTGGGGTTGGCTGCAGTTCGGCAGGTGTTGCAGTTGGGTAAACACTGACTCCGTGTGTGTGCAGCTCTGTGCAGTGTGCCACACTGCAAAGCTTAATAAAATATTGTTTTTGCTCTCAGGGAGATTAAACTCTAGAGAAGAAAGTATCTACTATGTACTTAATATCACAGAGTATGTATTAACTGCTATAATGCAAGTGACAACTGTTTTGATTATACCCGGGATTTAATTTACAAGGGTGACTAAATGATTCAGGAGTTCAGTGCCATTGAAAGTTTTTTTTTAATTTATTGGTTTTACTTCATTTTTAAAATCCTCATCCAAGGACATGGTTATTGATTTTAGAGAGGGGGAAGGGAGGGAGTTAGAGGGAGAGCAACATCGATGTGAGAGAAACATCAATTGGTTGCCTCTCTTACGCACCCCAACTGGGGACCAAACCCACAACCTAGGTATGTGTCCTGAGCAGGAATCGAACCTGTAACCTTTTGGTTTACCAGGATGGTGCCCTAACCAACTGAGCCACACTGGCCAGGGTGAATGTTTTATTACTCATCGTTCTCAAGAGAGGAGGGGCATGCCACACCATGGCAAGGGCCAGATAGGGAAGTACCAGGGTTTTTCAGGGGGCAGAAGGAGGAAATGGAGAGCGAAGCCCAGAATCTTTATTGTGTTCTCTGGAGGTAGGAGTGGGTCAGGCAAGGTAAGCCGTCGAGGACTGGCTAGTTGGAATAATTTCAGCAGGCTCTGTGCTATAGGGGTGGCTCCCTCGTTGTCTGGGGTGATTTAGGGCAGGGAGAATATGGGCTGGTGTGTGAGATGAAGGAGGCGACACAGGGATGGGCTTTGGATTGGTTGGTTTGTACATGAAAGGTGAGCTTGAGGACACACTGCGTGCTATCTCTAGGAATTATCTTGCCCTGACAGAGGCTGGCTCATCTTGGCCCTCAAGGGCCCCAAGATGTCACAGTATCAAAACACAGAAATTAAAACATGATACAAGAACAGTAGATGGGGTGTGACAACAAAGCTACTGTTGTGGGGATCATGATAGTACCTGGGTTCCCCCACGTGAGGCTCCCTGCTTCTCAGGTCTGTGGACACATCTAACTGGTAGAGGTGGCCGCACGTTAGGTTTCACAACAGGACTCGAACAAGCCTTGTTTGACTCAGAACCTGAGGTTGGTCTGAGACAGCAGGGGTGCTCCTGGGGAAAACTGGAAAGGCCGCACTCCGGGGGGCGCAGCTTTGCTACAGTTCTTCCCCGACTGTGCTCTTTTATGCTGCCTTCATGGCTGCAGGGAAGCAATGTCTTCAGGGAACACCAGGCTTTTAATTCCCACGGCAACTGGAGGGTATAAAGTATGCTGATCACAGAATGGGATTTCCTGAGGCTTTTGAGAAGGAGAGAGAGGAGGTGGACCAGACTACATTCCAGTACAACTCCCCAACTTCTTCCAGGTCACAGCCCACTTAGAAAACAAGCGTACCTGTATGGTAAATTAGAGTAAACCAGGAAGGCCGCCTCTTCTCGTCGCCCTGGTGGCAGTCCAGGACTGCGATGGAGACCATAACAGGGAAATCCCACGTTTCTGCATAATTCCTAGAACCAGTTCCGGTTAGCAGCATGCGCACTGGGCGATGGATCAGAGTGATTTTGTGGAGTTTGAAGTACCCCCAAGGAAATCCAGAATGGCCTACAACGATCTAATGAAACTGTCTCATCTCTATGGAAGGATGGCCAAGAAATTGGAATAGCTGTTAAACTGGCATAGTAGTTCGAGATACATCTGATCAATAGGCTTCATATAGAGCCTACTGAATTATGTGCCAGTGTGTTAGTCCATTGAGGCTGCTACGGCAAAACGGCACATACACTGAGTGGCTTACACAACGCACATTTCTTTCTCTCAGTTCTGGAGGCTGAGAAATCCCAGATCAAGGTGCTGGCCTACTGGGTGTCTGGTGAGAGCCTTCCTTCTGGTTCATTGATGGCCCCTCTTCCCTCTGTGCTCACATGGCAGAAGGGGTTGTGGGAGCTGTCTGGGGTTCCTTTTATAAGGACACTGATCCCTAATAGCCTAATCACCTCAATGCCCCATGTCCTAGCACCATCACAGTGGAGATTAGGGTTTCAACATACAAATTTGGGGAGGTCATGAACATTCAGTCTATTGCAGCCAGGCCCTCTAGTAGACCCCCTCACCTAGAGTACTCCCGTGGCCCCTTATTACTTGCAGGGGAAAGTTAAAATGTCCTACTGTGGCCTGAAGGCCCTTTTTAGTCCGACTCCTTCCCTCTTCACTGTCTTCTGATACTCTCCCAGGCATCTATGCTGCAGCCATACTGACTGAACTTCAGCCCTGTGGTTCAGCCCCTGCTGGGCCATCCTTTCACACCTCTTTGCCTTTGCACATGCGGTTCCCACTGCCTTTAACGCCCTTCCACCATCTTGTCTTTCCCATTTGACACACGTCTTCAAGTTTCACCCCAAGTCTCAGCCACAGTATTACCTACTATGGCAGAAAAGAGTGGACACAACAGGCAGGAGACTGCTATCCTTTGGAAGGCCTGTTTCCAAGGCTGGCCTTTAGCCGGCCTCCGGGGACTTGGGTTTTCAAAGGGTCCCTAAATTCCCTAACATACAAGAGTAGCTTACTGGAAACAGTACGGTTTACGCTAAACACCTATTTTCCTTGTGGGAATCTGGAACCTCAGGGCATGCCAGGCAGAGCGCCCGTGTGACTGGACCCTGACGTAGACACTCTCAGGCGAGCTTCCCCGAGGGACGACGCTGTAAGTGCTGGCATGGTTGCATGCTGGAGGGACTAAGTGTCCCGTGTGACGCCCCTGGGGACGGATTCTTGAAAGCTTTGCCGTTTTCCCCTATGGCCTTTGGCCCCTGTGCCCTTTCCCTTTGATTATTTTGCTTTGTACCCTTTGGCTCTCGAATATCATATCATAGCCGTGACCGCAACTCTATGCTGTGTCCTGTGAGTCCTCGCGAAGCACTGAAACTGGGGGGTCCTTGGGGACCCTGACACAACTCATAGATGAAAGTCTCCTGATTTCTACCGCCTTTCTTGTTGTTTAAAATATTTTAAGTTATATTTAATATGTACAAAATATTACATATAAATGAATAAAAAATAATTAATGAATATCCATGAACTCATCATCTAGTTTGAACTAGAACACTACCTGTTATTGTACCCCTTCTTCATTATTCTGAATTTTGTGCTTATAATTTACTTGCTTTAAAAACTGGACACACACACACCTATATATATAGGGTTGGCTAAAAAGTTCGTTTGCTTTATTTCTGTAACATGGCTCTAGTAGCACTCAGTTGTCCTTAACTTCATTCAAAACATTGTTGTTAGATTGAATTGTGACAGCTGTCTTATCAGCGTGCATTTAAAAAAAACTTACCAAAATTGGTGAATTTTTGTGTAGCTATTTTAATATTGAAGATGGAAGAAACTATGCAACATTTCTGGCATATTATGCTTTATTATTTCAAGAAAGGTAAAAACACAACTGAAACACACAAAAATATTTGTGTAGTGTGTGGAGAAGGCGCTGTGGCTCATGGAACGAACTTGTCAGAGTGGCGTGCGAAGTTTCGTGCTGGGTGGGGGTTTCTCACCGGATGATACTCCGGCGGACCAGTTGAAGTTGATAGCGATCAAATCGAGACACTAATTGAGAACGATCACTGTTATACCACACGGGAGATAGCTGACATATTCAAAATATCCAAATCAATAAAGCTATTAGTGAAAGGGAAAAAGTTGTTTTTAATTTTATGGAAGAAAAACACATAGACTTTTTGGCCAACCCAACACTTGCTCTGGCCAGTGTGGTTGGAGCGTCATCCCACAACTGAAAGGTCACAAGTCTGATTCCCGGTCAGGGCACACGCCTGGGTTGTGGGTTTGCTCCCCATCCAGGCGTGGGTGCCTGTGACCCATGGTCGGGACCTGTACGATCCTCAGTCCGGGCGTATAAAGCAGGGAGGCAGCTGATCGATGCTCCTGTCTTGCATTGATGTTTCTCTCTCTCCTTTCTTTCCTCCCTTCCTTTCTCTCTACAAACAATGGGGTAAAATGTCCTTGGGCGAGGATAAAAAAAATGATATATACTTGTCCTGACCGGTGTGGCTTAGTTGGTTGGTTGGGCATCATTCTGCAAAGTGAAGATTCTGGGTCAGGGTACATGCCTGGGTTGAGGGTTCAGTCTGGTCATGGCGCATGAGAGGCAGCTGGTTGGTGTTTCTCATACTGATGTTTCTCTCCCTTTCTTTCTCCCTCCCTTCTCCTCTCTCTAAAAATGAATAAATAAGTTTAAACAATTATATATACTTAAATAACATATTGTGTAATTTTGTTTGCATTTGAGCTTCATAAACATGATATCATACTGTTTGTATTTTTTTGTGATTTCCTTTTCCCCTCAACATTGAGTTTCTAATATCTATGTTGTTGCAAGTCGTGTAGTTTACTCATTCTCACTGTGGGATAACATTCTATTGTGTGAAACCACCGTAATTTGTTAATGTTCCACTACTGATGGACATTTGGATGTTTCCAGTTTTTTTCTATTAAAAACAAGGCTACTATTAACATTCTTATACTTATCTCTTGGTGTATGTATGCAGATGTTTCTCTAGGGTAGTAATTCCGAGACTTTTTGGCACCAGTGACCGGTTTCGTGGAAGACAGGGGCAGTGGGAGGGGGGAACTCAAGTGACCCCTGCTCTAGGGTGTACACCTAGGAATTGAATTGCCAGGTAGTAGGGTGTGTAAATGTTACACTCTACAAGCTAATGCCAAATTGTTTTCCAAAGTGGTTCGTTGTACCAATTTCTATTCTCATCAGCAAAGTGTAAAAATGTCCATTGATTTTCATTCTCTCCATCACTTGGCACTGTCAGACTTCTTTATTTTTTACCAGTCCAGTGGGCATAAATGGTATTAGATGTGTGTTAGACCTTTCCATCCCATCCTTTATCTTTCATCTTTTTAAAATGAATTTATTTATTTATTTAGTTTTAGAGAGAGGGAAAGGGAGGGAGAACGAGAAGGAGAGAAACACGGGTGTGTGAGAGAAGCATCGCTCCATTGCCGTTGCCATTTCCTGTGCCCTGACGGGGGACCAAACTCGAAACCCAGGTGTGTGCCCTGGACAGGCATCGACCTCGTGACCTTTCGCTTTGCGGGACGATGTCCGACCAACTGAGCCACACTGGCCAGGGCTATCTTTCTCCTTTTTAAGTTCACTAGATAATTATTAAGCATCTTCAGTGAACTAGATATTTTCTTAGGTAATAGGAAATTTAATGTCTCCTTTTTCTAATTCACTTCTCTATTGAGGTGTAAAGTATACAAATACAAACCTTGAAACAATGTTATGTATAAATGCACCTGTATGTCTACCACCAAGGTTAAGATCTAGAGCATTTCTACAGTCCCCCAGGGCTCGCCTGTGCCTCTTCTCACCGCAGAGAGATCACTAGCCTGAACTCTAACATTATAGATCGGTTTTCGCCTGATTTTGAACTTTGCATAAGGCAGTTCTTTAATTTCTAAATATGTGAGGCTTTTCTAAATTTCTTACTGTTGTTAATTTCTAATTTAGTCCATTCTGATCAGAGAACATCCTCTGTAAGATTTCAGTCTTTTGAAATCTCTTGAGATTTGTTTTATGATTCAACATATGGACTATTTGGTGAATGTTCCATTTGTATTTGAAAAGAATGTGTATTTTGCAGTTGCTGGGTGTAGTGTTGTATAAATATTCAATTATGTTAATGTGGTTGATGATATATTCAGATCTTTTACATCCATACTGAGTTTTGTCTCGTTCTATTAATTATGCGTGTGTATATGCGTGTGTGTTCAAATCTCTATGATTTTGGATTTGTCTGTTTCTGTTCTTGGTTCTGTTATTTTTTGCTTCATGTATCTCATTTCTAAATATATAATAGGGAAGTCATATTTTCAGTTAGGTTAGGTAGGCATTTCTATCAGTGTGAAGTGCCCTGCCTGTCTCTGGCAAGACTTACCTTAAGGTCTGCTTTGCCTGATGCTAATTTAGCTATGCCATCTCTCTTGTTCGTATTTGCATGGTATGTATTTTTCTTTTTTTAAATTTATTTATTTTTTATTGTTATTCAAGTACAGTTTTCTGTCGTTTACTCCCGTCCCAGTCCACCTGCCCTGTGCTCCTCAGCTCCCTCCCATTTCCACCCCCCTTAGTTTTTGTCCATGTGTCCTTTATACTTGTTCCTGTTATCCCTTCCCCTTTTCCCCTGAAATTCCCTCCCCTCTCCCCTCTGGTTACTGTCATCCCATTTTCTATTTCAATGTCTTTGGTTATATTTTGCTTGCTTGTTCGTTTTGTTGCTTAGGTTCCTGTTAAAGATGAGATCATATGGTATTTGTCTTTTACCACCTATGGTATGTATTTTTCAATCCTCTTTTTTGTTTTGAGGATGAATCAAAGTAAATATTTATTTGGGAAAAGAAACAGGAACCATTCCCAAGTATTCATTATAATGTGTTTTGTTAAAGAGTATCTGTCACCAGAGGTCCAAAATCATTATAAATACTATTTAGTGGTAAAAATTTGAATGCTGATATTGCGATACCAACTGAGCCTTCTGTTTTCCCCAAATGCATTCAACAGCCATCCTCTTTTTTTGTGTTCTTTTAAAAAAAATGTTGATAACCTTATATCTAAAGTGTGTCTCTTGTATTAAAAAAATAAACAAAAAAAAATAAAAGTGTCTCTTGTAAATAGCATATGCCAGAGTTGGATTTTTAAAATCCAGCCCAACAATCTTTTATTTATAGTGTATAGTCTGCTTCCATTTAATTTAACTATGATACAGTGTGTTTATTTCTACCATTCTGCTATTTGGTTTCTGTTTGTTCCATCTGTGCTTTGGTTCTTTATTTTCCCATTTTTTGCCTTCCTTTGGATTGAACAAATATTTTTTATTCCATTTTTATCTTTTGTTTTGATTACTATTTAATTATTTAAATATTTGATTATTATTTGATTATCCTTCTAGTGGTTACTCTAGAGATTATAATTATATTCTTTACTCATCAGTCTACCCTAAATTAGTATTTTTTCCCACTGCTTGAGCAATGCTAGAACCTCAAAAAAGTTTAACTAACACTTTCTGCTTTCTGCGCTATTGTCGTGTACTTTATTTCAATAGATCAGCAATTTTCAACCGGTGCGCACAAGAATTTTTAAAACATTCAGTACTTGACTATTAGTCAGGGGCACTGACCTCTTCTCTCTTCGATCGCCAAGTAAAAAAATGACAACTGGCAGCACAGCAGTAGCCGTCTGATGTGACGGAGTTAAAATTGTATCTATTTTTTGTCAGATTGGCAAAAAACATAACCTTTTTTTTTTGGTGTGCTACAGAATTTTAAAAACCAGTTTATGTGGCCCTGACTGGTGTGGCTCAGTTGGTTGGATGTCCTCTTGCAAAGTGAAAGGTGGCCGGTTTCCTTCTGGTTGGGGCACAGGCCTGGGTTGCGGGCTGGTTCCTGGTCCCGGCCCATGTTGATGCTCCTCTCACACATTGATGTTTCTCTTCCCCCCTTTCTCCCTCCCTTCCCCTCTTCTCAGAATAAATAAAATTTGAAAATCTTAAAAAAATAATTGGTGTAGTTGTGCCATGAGATGAAAAAGGTTGAAAATTGCTGCAATATATGTTTTCAATCTTACAAGACATGATTAGTGCTGTGTGAAACTGTCAGCATTTCCCCGTTCAGCCATCCTTTCAGGTGTGCATTCTTTTTTGGCGGTTCCATGTTACTGTTTGGCTCGTCTTTGCTCGGCTGCAGAATTTCATTTGGTCTTTTTTGTAGGGCAGGTCTGCTCATGATGAATCAGCTCAGCGTTTGATTGTCAGAAAATGTCCTATTTTGCCTTCATTATTTTCTTTGTTCTGGTAAAATATATGCACCATAAATTTGACTATTTTAACCATTATAAAGTGTCCGGTCGAATGGCATTCAGTGCCTTCACGTCGTGGGGCAGTCGTCCCACTCTCCACCTCCAGAGCTTGCCCAGCGTCCCCTTGACCACTAACTCTGTATTCCCCACTCCCCAGAGCCCTCTGTAACCACAGCCACTACTCTGCTCTCTGTATTTGTGAACTTGACCGTTCTGGGGACTTCGTGTAAGTAGGAGCATATGATGTTTATCCTTCTGTATTTGGCTTTTTTCACTTAACATGTTTTCCAGTTCATTCATGTTGTATCATGTATCAGAACTTCCTTCTTAAGACTGAATAATACTCCATTGTATGAGGGAGGACCCCCCAAAACTGGAATTTATTTATAGAAAATGTGTATTTATTCTCACATGTTGAAACTTCAGTCACCTTCACAGTAGTCTCCATTTGATGCAGTATACCTATTGAGATGTTTTTTTCCACTGCTCAAAACAGCTTTTGAACTCATCAGTTTTAGTGCCTTTTAGTGCATCTACCATTTTTTGTTTCACCTCTTCCACATCAGCAAAATGTTTCCCTTTGAGGACTTTTTTCATCTGGGGATAGCTCAGGGCGATTGGGTGAATAGGGAGGGTGGTTTGGTCAAAAACTGCTGAACAGTCAGCTCACTTTGGGCAAATGAGCTCGTAAATCACCCAACATGAGATGGGCAAACACATTGAAAGAGCCTTCAAAAAATGTTCACTGAAGACAAACACAGCCTCTCACAACAACACCAACTGGTACTCTGATACTGATGGGTTCCTAGAACACTAACCTAGCGTGGGAAGTCTGTACTATAAGCACCCGGCCCCCAGAAGGTAAGTCTGTTTTCTGGGGGGTCCCCGCCTTGTATGTACATACCACATTTGTTTTACCCATTCATTCATCCATCAGTGGACACCCGGGCTGCTTCTACCTTTTGGCCATTGGGAATAATGCTACTGTGAACATCAGTGTTCAAACGTCTGTTTGAACTCCTGCTGATTTTAAAAAAGGTATTATTTATTTACTTTTTAGAGAGGAGAAGGGAGGAAAAAGGAGAGGGAGAGAAGCATTCATGTGTGAGAGATAGACTGATCAGTTGCCCCTTGCACACTCCCAACCGGGGGCCTGGCCCACAACCCAGGCATGTGCTCTGACGGGGGATCTAACCAGTGACCTTTTGGTTCGCAGCTGGTACTCAATCCACTGAGCCCTACCAGCCAGGGCTGTATTCCTGCTTTTAATTCTTTTGGGTCTATATCTAGAATGTAATTGCTGCATCATATGTAAATTTTATGTTTAATTTTTTGAGGAGCCCCCATACTGTTTCCCACGGTGGCTAACCATTTTACATTCCCATTAGCAATGTATGAGGGTTTCAATTTCTTCACATCTTTGTCAACATTTGTTATTTTTTATTTCATTTTTGAAGGATGTTTTTGCTGAGTGTAGAGTCCTAAGTTGATAGATGTGGTTTTTTCACCAATTTAAAGTGCTGGTTTTTCATTCTGTTCTGCTCTCTTCCATTTCTGTTTTGCCCTGTTTCTGTCGAAATGTTAGTCACTGATCTTATTCTTGATCCTTCGATCATCATGTGTCTTTTTTATGTGGCTGTTTTTAAGATTTTCTGTTTATCATTGGCTTTTAGAAATTTAGTGTGATATGTTCTTCTATTTTATAGTATTTATTTGTATTTAGTCTGGTTGAAGTTCAGTGAGCTCCTTGAATCCATGATTTGATATCTTTGCAGTTTTGGAAAATTCTTGAAAATATTTGAATTCTTGAAGAAAATATTTGAAGAAATCCAATATTTCCTCCAATACTCTTTTTGTTTCATTCTCTTCTCTTCTCCTAGGACCCCTGCTACTCACATGTGTTTGAGCTTTCACCATGTGCCGTAAGTCTCGTCCACAATGTATATTCCACGTTATTGTTTCCCTGTGCTTCTGCCTGGATATTTTCTACTGTCATTTCTTCTAGTTCACTAATCCTCAGTCCTACTGTTAATATCCTGTTAAATCTGTCTGTAGTATTTTAAATTTTGGATATAGCATTTTTAGTTTTAGAATTTACATTTGCCATTTTTCTTATTTTTAGATTCCAGATGTCTGATGCAGTTTCCTCATTTTAAAGCAAGTATTTTCTTGAGTATCTGTTCATAGTTATTTTAAAGCCACTTTCTGATAACTCCCACAGTCTGACTCACTTGTTGATATAGTTCTATTATTTGGCTTATTCTTTTCATTTTCAGTCATTTGTTCCAGTTTTTAGCATGACTCAGAAGTTTTGTTTTTATTTTCCTATTGTTTTCATCCTCACCTGAGGATATGTTTATTGATGTTAGAAGGAGAAAGGGAGAGAGAGAGAGAGAGAAACATTGATGTGAGAGAGAAACACAGATGGGTTGCTTCCCATTCACCCCTGACTGGGGATTGAACCTGCAGTCTAGGTATGTGCCCTGACTGAAAGTCGAACCCCCACATTTTTGGTGCATGGGATGATGCTCCAACCAACTGAACCACATGGCCAGGGTATGACTTTTAAGTTTTAATTGGATGTTGGACATTATGGGGGGAAAAAGTTAGATGTTTTGGTTTATATTATCTTACTCCCAAAAGGATTAGCATCATTTCTCTGGCAGGCATTAGAGTATTGGCATGTCGTTTTGATCCTGCTGATTATTGCTTGTCTCTTTATTTTTTTCAAATGTAGAGAACAAAAATGAGACATTTATTCACAACTCAGAAAAACACCACTAAGCAATAGGGTAAGAGATTAAACACAAACAGTGAGTTCCGCTCCAGCCACATTTCTCCAAGGCTGCGTGGTCGAATGGAATCTCTGCCCAAATCGCCTGCACCACAGAGGACCTGTCAGCAACAATTCCAGTCTGGACTCTTGCTGTATTTTTGGCCACCTCTCTACTTACCTTTGGGTGGACCCTGCACAAAACATGGTCCGTCTTGATTGGCTGTCCCATCAAATCTTGGCTTTTGCATCCTTCTCCCATAGCAGCCTAGGCCTCCTTGTATGCTTCTTACTCAACTAGAGTACACCCTTTCAGGTATCCCGCAGGCCTGTCCGGGTTGAGGTGGATGTTTTTGATCTTCCCGTACTTTGCAGATTTGTCATGGATGTCTTCTTTGGTGGCTTCCTCATGGACTCCAGTGACAAAGAGAATCCAGCCTTCCACAGAGCACTGTGGTACGGGTTCATCTCCATGCCGACCCACGCTGGCATAATCCTTACGTATCCGTGCTCGAGACCCCGTAGAGCCCAAGCCGTGGCCCTTCTGCTTCTTCACTTTTTCTTTCAGTTTGTAGATGCTTGTCCTCGTCCTCATCCTTGGTGAAATCTTCCCCCTTGCCCTCATGAAGATCCAGTATGTCACTCTCTTGATACTATCCTTTACTGCACGAAAGTTTTTAATTTTGGTGATGTCAAACACAAAGACATCAGATGAAAACCACCTGGAGTCATTTGGCTTTCTTTCAAACAGATTTTGTTTATTTAGTTTTAGAGAGAGGGAAAGGGAGGGCGAAAGAGAGAGAGAGAGAGACCTCAGTCAGTTGCCTCTTGCGCCTGAATTGGAGACCTTTTGGTTAGCAGGCTGGCGCTCAATCCACTGAGCCAAAGCAGCCAGGCCTGGAATTATTTACTTCAGCCTACACCTTCCTTTAATAGTTCCTGTAAGGTGGGCCTGCTAGCAACAGTTCTCTCAGTCTTTTTTTTTTTTTTTTTGAACCTGGGAAAGTCTCTATTTCACCTTCTTTTTCAAATGATAGCTTGGATGGATATAGGGATTTTGGCTGACAGATTTTTTTCTTTGTGCACTTTGAATGTGTTGTCTCAGTGCCTTCTGGCCTCCGTTTTTCCGATGTGAAGTTGTCTGTTAATCTAATTGGGGTTCTGTCCTTTAATATTTTATTTATTTATTTTTAGAGAGAGGGGATGGGAGGGAGAAAGAAAGGGAGAGAAAGATCAACATGTGGTTGCCTTTGCGCACACTGTACTGGGGACCTGGCCTGCAACCCAGGCAGGTGCCCTGACTGGGAATCGAACCAGCGACTGTTTGGTTCGCAAGCTGGTGCTCGATCCACTGAGCCACTCCAGCCAGGGCTTATTGTGGTTCCTTTTTATGCAAACAGTATTTTCTCTTGTTGCTTTCAAGCCTTCTCCTTGTCTTTGACTTTATACCTTTTTTAAATTATATTTTATTGATTATGCTATCACAATTGTCCTGAATTTTCTCTTTTTTTCCCTCCTCCATCCAGCACCACACACTGCCAGCAATCCCCACACCTTTGTTCGTGTCCATGGGTTATGCATATAAGTTCTTTGGCTTCTCCATTTCCTACACTGTACTTCACATCTCCATGGCTAATCTGTAACTATCTATTTGTATTTCTTAATCCCCTCACCTCTTCACCCATTCCCTCCCGCCCCCCTTCTATCTGGCAACCACCTGGTAAGTATTTTCTTTTCTCATGCTGCTTTTAAGATTCTCTCATTATCTTTAAACTTTGGCATTTTAATTATGATGTGTCTTGGAGTGGGTCTCTTTGCATCCATCATAATTGGGACTCTCTGTGCTTCCTGGGCTTACATGTCTATTCTCTTCACCAAATTGGAGAACTTTCCTTTCACTATTGTTTCAGAGAGATTTACAATTTCTTGTTCTTTCTCTTCTCCTTCTGGCACCCTATGATGCCAGTGTTGGATCTCTTGAAGTTGTCCCAGAGGCTGTTTATACTGATCTCATTTTGGGGAGGTTCTTTTTCTTCTTGTTGTTCTTTGTGGTTGTTTTTTGCTTCCTTATGTTCCAAATCATTGATCTGATTCTCAGCTTCATCCACTATACTGTTGTTTCCCTGTAAATTGTTCTTTATTTCAATCAGCAAATTCTTTGTTTCTGACTGGGTCTCTTTTATGCTGCTGAAGTCCTAAGTTCCTTGAGCATCCTTATAACCAGTGTTTTGAACTCTGCATGTGATAGATTGCTTATCTCCATTTCATTTAGCTCTTTTTCTGGAGGTTTCTTTTAAAAAGATTTTATTTATTTATCTTTAGAGGGGAAGGGAAGGAGAGAGGGAGAGAAATATCAACGTATGTTTGCCTCTTTTATGTCCCCTGCTGGGAACTGGCCTGCAACCCAGACATATGCCCTGACTGGGAATCGAACTGCAATCCTTCAGTTTGCAGGCCTGGGCTCAATCCACTGAGCTATACCAGCCAGGGCTTTTTCTGGAGTTTTGATCTATTCTTTCATTTGAGCCATGTTTCTTTGTCTCCTCATTTTGGTAGCCTCCCTGTGTGTGTTTCTGAGTATTAGGTGGAGCTGCTTTGACTTCATGTCTTTTTTAAAAAATGTATTTTATTGATTATGCCATTACAGTTGTCCCATTTCCCCCCTTCATTTCCCTCCACTCTGCACACCCCCTCCCACCCACACTCCGCTGCTTTAATTCAAGTCCATGTGTCATAAGTTCTTTAGCTTCTACATTTCCCACACTACTCTTGCCCTTTCTCTGTCTATTTTCTCCCCACCGTCTATGCTACTTATTCTCTGTACCTTCTCCCTGCCCTCCTCCTCCCACTCCCCTGTTGCTAACCTTCCATGTGACCTCCATTTCTGTGGCTCTGCTCCTGTTTTAGGTGATGCTTAGTCTGCTTTTGTTTTTGGTGTGGATGCTAATAACTGAGTTTGCTGTCCTTTCTCTGTTCATATTTTTTATCTTCTTTTTCTTAGATAAGTCCCTTTAACATTTCATATAATAAGGGCTTGGTGATGATGAACTCCTTGAACTTGACCTTATCTGAAAAGAGCTTTATCTGCCCTTCCATTCTAAATGAAAGCTTTGCTGTATAGAGCAGTCTTGGATGTAGGTCCTTGCCTTTCATGACTTGGAATACTTCTTTCCAGCCCCTTCTTGCCTGTAAAGTGTCTTTTGAGAAATCAGCTGACAGTCTGATGGGAACTCCTGTGTAGGTAACTGTCCCCTTATCTCTTGCTGCTTCTAGAATTCGCTCCTTCATTTTAATCTTGGCTAATGTAATTATGATGTGCCTTGGTGTGTTCTTCCTTGGGTCCACCTTCTTAGGGACTCTCTGAGCTTCCTGAAATTCCTGGAAGTCTATTTCCTTTGCCAGACTGGGGAACTTCTCCTTTATTATTCGTTCAAATAAATTTTCCACTTGTTGCTCTTCCCCTTCCCCTTCTGGTACCCCTATAATTCCGATGTTGGAACATTTAAAGATGTCCTTAAGGTTCCTAAGCCTCTCCTCATTTTTTTCAAATTCTTGTTTCTTCATTCTTTTGTTTGGTTGTTTCTTTCTTCCTTCTGGTCCGCTCCATTGATTTGAATCCCAGTTTTCTTCCCATCACTATCGGTTCCCTGTGCATTTTTCTTCATTTCACTTAGCATAGCCTTCATTTGTTCATCTAATTTGTGACCAAAATCAACCAATTCTGTGAGCTTCCTGATCACCAGTGTTTTGAACTGTGCATCTGATAGGTTGGCTATCTCTTGGTCGTTTAAAAGTATTGGTTCTGGGGCTTTGAGCTGTTCTTCTGATTGGATCATTTTTGGTCAGGTGGTGCCTGTTACCTATGAGGGGCGGAGCCTTAGGTGTTCACCAGGGTGGGGCAACCCAGTCACTGGGTTATGACATGGTCTGTGGGGGCGGGGTCAGAGAGGGAAGAATGGCGCTTGCTCTGCACTCTCTCAGATTTGCGTCCCCTCTGCTGCCTCCCACAAGCAAACTGGGCCCCCCTGGTGCTGGTTCCCAGGTGGGTGGGCTTATGTATGCTCCAGGACCCTGTGGGTCTCCCCAACGACCTCTCCTGTGAGGCTGGGAGTCTCTTCCAGCACCTCTTCAATCGGTGTTTTTAGGCTTTATTTCCCGTCGCTAGGGCCCTGGGCTGTGCGGTCCATCTCACTGCCCATTCTTGCCTAGTTTATCTGCATGCAAATGTGTGTCCATGGTCGGCCAACAGCCCTACATGCCTTGCGTGCTTTGCTTGTCTCCTCCCCACGTCTGGGGTCTGCAAGCTCTGCGCCACCTATGCTCCCCAGCGCTCCTAGGTCTGCCAGGCACTGCCTTTTCCTGCCATGTTCCTTCTCTGCTGACTGCTGATTCTGCCCCTCTCGCCGGTCTGGTTGAATGGTTGTGGGACTTACCTAGTTCAATTTTCTGTCTGTTCTGGTTGTGTTATTGTTTCTAAATCGTTGTTGTCCTTAATCTTGGTTGTGCCAGGAGGCACAATATTTCCATCTATGCCTCCATCTTGGCCGGAAGTCTGACTCCATGTCTTGGTAGCATGGCCTAATGCAGTAGGTGTCGTGTAGGGTCTAGTGGCACAGCCTCCCCTATCATCCAGGCTGGGTACTCGAGGTGTGCCCTTTGTGTGGACTGAGTACATTCTCCTCTTGTAGTTGAGTCTTGGTTGCTGTTGACAGATCAATGGGAGGGATTTACCCAGGCCAGTCAGCTGTAAGGACTGGCTGTGACCACTGACCACCAACCTCCACCCTCCATGGAGGATCAGCTGTGCAGGGGCAGGTGGTGGTATTCTGACATGGCCTGTAGTTGTCCACTGGATGTGCCGTCCCTGGGATTTCCCAGGTGGTGCAGGCCTGGGGCACCTTGCCTGAGCTGTAAGCCAATCTGAGATGGCTGCTATTTGTGCTGGGTTTGGAGATTCCCAGGGGAAACCAAGTTGTGAATCTAATCTGCCTGCTGCTAGTGCCAGGCCTGGTGCTCACTGAAGCCAGCTGTTTTGTTTAATAGGATTTAGGAGCCAAGACCAGCCATTCATATGGAAAAGCTGCTTGGTGGGGCCATAAATTGGGTAGAACAGAGCCTCTGGGGATCTCCAAGGTGAGTCAAACAGTGTTAGCCAGGTTGCTGGAGTCTCAGATATGACACTAGCTTAGCAGCTCTGTGGGGGGAGGGTTTCAAAAAGGGACAGTGGCCTCTGCTCACCCTGATCCAGACCCTTTAGTTCCTCCCTCTATACCACTGGTACCTTCCAAGCTGCTACCGTGGTGCAGGAGCTCAGAGGGAGTGAGTCTGAGTAGGGGAGTCTGTATGTGGGCTCTTTAAGGGGAACTGCTTTGGGCTCCAGCAGTTTCTTCCACCGACTCAATCCCCACTGGTTTTTGCAGCCAGAAGTTGTGGGGACTTCTCTTCCTGGTACTGGAATCCTGGGCTGTGGGGCCTGGTGTGGGGCTGGGCCTCCTTGTTCCCAAGATATCCCTCCCGAATTTTTATCCACGTGGATGTGGGACCAGCCCATTCCATGTCTGCATCACACCTACCAGTCTGGTTGTATGTGGTTTCTTTAATTCTGTAGTTGCCAGACTTCCATCAGCTCGGTTTCTGATGCTCCTGAGTAATGATTGTTCTGTATTTTAGTTGTAATTGTGATGTGGTTGTGTGACGAGGTGAGCCATGTCTGCCTATGCTGCCATCTTGACCAGAGTTCTTGTCTTTTTGACTTTAAGCATTTTTACTACGAAATGTCTGTGGATATCTTTTAATTTATCTTGCCAGGAATTTGTTGTGCTTCCTGGATGTTTAGGTTATTATTTTTCAACAAATTTGGGAAGTTTTCAGCCATAATTTTTTAAATACTTATTTCTTTTCTTTCTCACACTCTTCTCCCCTTCTGGTACCCTAATTATGTTTGCTAGTGTGCTTAATGGTGTCACACATTCCTCTGAGGTTCTGTTTATTTTTATTCAATCCTTTTCTGTTTTTAATTTGCAAAATTTTTGTTGCTCTACATTCAAGTCTTCATAGTCTTTC
This sequence comes from Carollia perspicillata, assembly GCA_004027735.1. Taxonomy (NCBI): domain Eukaryota; kingdom Metazoa; phylum Chordata; class Mammalia; order Chiroptera; family Phyllostomidae; genus Carollia; species Carollia perspicillata. The sequence goes on from PVKM010001932.1 coordinate 43,436, forward strand.
TTTTCAGATTTTATATATGCTTTTGTGCCCCTGTAGTGAACTTTTAAAATTTTAGTTAATATATTTATTTTATTTAAAAATATTATTTTTTTTCTATTACAGTTTATGTTCAATATGATTTTGTATTGGTTTCAGGTGTAGTCCATAGGGGTTAGATAACCATAGACTTGACAAAATGTTCACCTTAATATTTTCAGTATCCACCTGGCACCAGACACAGTTATTACCATATTATTGACTCTATGTCCTATGCTGTCCTTTACATCCCCACAGCTACCTGTAACTCCCAATCTGTACTTATCAGTCCTTTCACCTTTTCTACCTAGTCTTCCAACCCCTCTCCACAATGGGAACTGTCAGTCTGTTCTCTGTACCTATGAGTCTGTTTCTGATGTTTGTTCATCTATATTGTTCTTCAGATTCCATATATAAGTGAAATCATATGGCATTTGTCTTAATCTGACTGACTCATTTCACTTAGAATAATTCCCTCTAGGTCCATTCATGCCATTGCAAATGGTAAGATTTCATTCTTTGTTATGGCTGAGTAATATTCCATTTGTGTAAATGTACCACTACTTTTTTATCCACTCTTCTAGTGATGGCACTTGGGCTGCTTCCATATCTTGGCTATTGTAAATAATGCTGCAATGAGCATAGGGGTACATATATTCTTTTGAATTAGTATTTTGGTTTTCTTTGGATATGTACCCAGAAGTGGAATTGCTGGGTCACGATTGAAGTTCCATTTTTAAATTTTTGAGGACCCTCCATACTGTTTTCCACAGTGGCTGCACCAGTCTGCGTTCCCACCACCAGTGCACTGGAGTTCCCTTTTCTCCACATCCTCGCCAACATGTGTCATTTGTTGATTTATTGATGATGGCCATTGTGACAGGCGTGAGGTGCTATCTCAGTGTGGTTTTAGTTTGTCAGTGTATTTTTCAACTCCTGAATTTCCTGTTGGTTCTTCTTCTTCTTCTTTTTTTTAATGAGGCTTTAAAGATTTTATTCATTTATTTTAAGTGATGTTAATGACAGCATTTGAAAGGGATGATCTAGCCCTGGCTGGTGTGGCTCAGTGGGTTGAGCTATGGCTTGCAAGCTGAAAGGTTGCCAGTTTGATTCCCAGTCAGGGCACATGCCTGGGTTATGGGCCAGGTCCCCAGTAGGGGGCATGTGAGAGGCAACCACATAGTGTTGGTTCTCTCCCTGCTTTCCTTCCTCTCTAAAAATAAATAAATAAAATCTTTAAAAGAAATAAAAAGAAACTTTCTAACTAAAAGCATGTCATGGCAGGTAGTCACATCCTAGGTCGATATTTTTCCCCAACAAAGATCAGTCTTTAGCTCAACTGGGCCTGTCGGTTATCTTTTTGAATCTGTGACAATATACCTTCGGAATGTCAGATTTCCTTCTTCCAGACCCCTCGAAGCACAGGCACCACACCAGGGGAGACCGCACACTCCCCATTGTGATTATCCTCATGTTAACTGTTGACTGTGAACTAGCGGGTACCCACCTGTGTAACACAAGTATGTGTCCACCCAGTGCCAGAGGTTACCCTCTTCGCTTTCTCCTGCCTCCCGAATCTGTCACCAGCAGATTTCATGTAACTCCCTTAAGCCTCCTCTTTTGACTGTCACATATAAAATAAGGTGCAACACTGCCGTTTTCCAGAGCATTTTCTCAATTCTTTGAGGTTTTGCTTCCGAGCAATTGTTGGTTTGGCACAAATAAACTTATACAAATTCTTACAGGGTTGGAAGTTTTGTACGTGGACATCACTCTGTCATGCTCTAAGTTGACCCTCTGTATGGAAGAATTTTATGGTATGGGAATTGCATTTCGGTGAAGCTGTTTTTAAAAAGCAAGAGACACTGTCCCATTGCGGTGTTTAAGATCGAGGGGCCGTAGTCATTGCGCCTGGCCCTGATTGCCCTTCCAGTTTCTCTGGTACATGGATTACATTAAATAATATCAGTCCTATTTTTAAAAAAGATTTCAAGTCCAAGTCACCTGCACTTTGCAAACCTGTTGTTTCCTAGGCACCTACATACAAATCGCTTGGTGGCTGTTGTGCTGTGCAAGGGTGTCTTGGGGTTCCGTTGTCTTCAGCTTATCCTTACTTCATAGGATTCTTGCCACATTTCTACCACATTCTCTTTTTGGAATTCCCTGTGATAGTGTAATAATCTGTTCTTGTATTGCTCTAATACGGCCGGTTTCAAGTTAGCCTTTCTCCCGTGGGTGAGCATTTCGACTGTTTCTAGTTTTCAGCTATAATCATCTTGGTTCAAATCTAGTCTTCTTTCTTTCGAATCATCTCCTTGAGATATATTCCCTCATGTGGTATTACCCAGGTTGCGAGTACGATCGTGTTTATGATTTTTGACAGCTATTGCCAAATCTCTCTCTAAAAATATTATATGATCCTTGTTTATACTGCATTAATATACTTATTAATGCAGAAATATACTTATTTTTCCAAATGCTGTTAGCATTGAGTTTTGTATGTTTTATTTGTTTGTGCTAATTTAACAAATGTTCTGTGGGAGTTTTATTTTGTATTTCTTTTTTAAAAAGATTTTAGTTATTCATTTCTAGAGGGAGAGGCGGGAGGAAGAGAAACATCGATGTGTGAGAGAAACACTGATCAGTTGCCTCGTGCTTGGCCCCAGGTGGGGACCTGGCCTGCACCCCAGGTGTGTGCCCCGACTGGGAGTCCACCAGCGACCCTCTGCTTCCCAGGCCTGCACTCCATCCACTGAGCCGCCCCAGCCAGTGCTATCTTCAGTATTTTTAAGTCACCAGTGAATAACCTTATGCATTTTTGTACTTTCAAGGGCATGTGTCTCTTTTATTTTGACTCACAATACCTAAAAATATCTAGATTTACATATATGAATATTTGTTAATTATAACGGTTTAAAACAGCTTGCTTGCAATCTCAAGCTGTTCTTCATTTAAACTGATTTGAAAGCTTTAAAAGAGAAGAGAGTTTTTGCTTCAAAATCGAATCAAGAACGCTATCTAAAGGTGTGTATTCCTTATAAGGAAACACTCAAAACCTACAATAAATGCTGAGACCTCCCCAGAAGATTATACCATGACTGTACTCATATACCTGACACTCACCTGGCATTTTCTTGCATGCTGTGCACACATGCTGTGGTACTGTGTGTGTGTGTGTGTGTGTGTGTGTGTATACACAGACACATATATATATAAAAGAAATCATCCCCCAAAGATACATTTATTGATTTGAAAGAGAGAAGAGGAGAGAGAGAGAGAGGGAAAGACACACACACACACACACACACACACACACACACACACATTCATGTAAGAGAGAAACATCAATCAGTTGCCTCTAGTATGTGACGCTGACCAGGGATAGAACTGGTGACCTAGACATGCACCCTGACCGGAAATTGGATCTGCAACCTTTTGGTGCACAGGATGGTACTCCAACCAACTGAGCAACGTAGCCAGGGCAAAATAGCCTTACATTTTTTTTTAAAAGTGCACTGCCAGCTCCCTCTTTATTATGGTTCGAGGAGGATAATAAATAAGACTCCTGTTCCTTGCCCAAGATTGGAACCAAATTGAGAGATCAGTGTGTTAGCTACGTGACCTAGCTTATACTGCAACCCTGAATTGGACTTGCTCCATTATAGGCACATCTAAACAGTCTTGGCATTTCTTGGTAGAGTTGGGAGAGGTGAGGGGTTGTGTGATGTGCCAAAATTCTTCTGATCGAGACCAACAGAGAATGTGTGCTTCTTGCTGGCAGGCAGGCAGGTCAGGGAGTCAGGAGAGGAGAGCTGGGCGAAGCATGCGCATTTCCTTCTCTAAAACCTGCCAGACATGTAAGTTAGCTGTACTGGGGAGGAGGGCGTGAAGAGGTGGTGCTCCCACACGGAGTGAGGGAAATTGTAAAGAAGTGATCTTTCCAATATGGGACAGGAGGAGTTGTGATTAAGTAATCTCCCCAGTATTAATAAATGACCCACTTTAAAAATAACAAGAAGTTCTACTTAGATATGGCAAGAGACATTTTAGAAAGAAAGAAAGATCAGCTTCCACGTCCTCGCCAAGCCAGATTGTCTGACAAGAGTCCAGAGGTGGTGGAGGGATGGGCTCAGGAGAGACCATCCCTCGAGGAAAGGACGTGGCATAAATCTCAAGGAGAAATTAAGATATATTATATTAGTAATTATAGCTACTATTTTAATTAGTGGCTCATTGCTTTGCTTGCTGATTCACTTG